>CM035592.1:92280584-92420763 GCA_020423425.1 Chrysopa pallens
CATTCCTCGAAAATACGGAAGTAGAATATTTCTCATACAATATTAGGTTTTCTATTAAATCGATCTAAGCTGTCCTTCTGAAACTTATGCTCATTATAAAATTTAGCAAACCCGTGTTTATTATTCGATTTTCTATTTTCCTTAGCATAATGGGGGGATGGGCAGTAAGTCTGGTGAAATGAATGGCAATTAAATGTGTTCTACACATTATAGAGACATAGAATCTGAAACTAGAACTATGACATATAACAAAGCAAAGCGACGACGGGCTACAATTATGAAATATATAAGAGTATTTTCAATTTTGAATATACGTAATTTCAATATTTCAAAATTCAATTTTGAATATCTTAGAATTTACGCCTTTAAATCTGTCGACCAGTTGTTCATACGTTATGACGATATATTAAACACGAAAACAGATCAAACTTGTAGACTTTTTTATACTATGTTACTTTTATATCTAAATCCGAAAAGTAAATTAATTGAACACATCAATTAGCAAAACTGTTTAATTCGATATACTTCTACATAGTAAAACATAGAAAACAAATTTCAAATTCAACACATACTTATTTCTTAAAAACAAACAATTTTTATTTCAAACATATTTCATAAACCACCAAACTTCGCTTACATTACATCTTGAGCTATTAAAACATGCATAAATCTAAAACATATAACAACGGATTGTTTGTATTTTACCAACGTTAATAATAAAAATGAATTATAACATTGTTCTTTTAAAATAGGTTATCTTACCAGATTGTTGCCATCTTCAACTCTTACCCTATTGAGTTTGTCACTCCTATCGGTATATGGTCTTATTTAGTATTGAGTTTGTCACTCCTATCGGTATATGGTCTTATTTAGATTAGTCGTAGGTTAAGACGTTATATAATCAGCCAATATAATAGTACCTAATTTATACATACGAACTTTTACTCTATTTATAATTAAAAATTTACAAACAAATTTACCACTAGTAAATAAACATACGCTACTCGTATTGGACATTGCACTGTTTACTTTACAGTTTTGAAAGATCCTAATGGTTTTTATCTATTGAGCTTGATCAATTTTACAGTTAAATTTACAATAGTATAATATAACTAATTGCATTTGATTCTTCATACAAAATCCATTAGTTCTAGATTTACAATTCTAATTGTACTCCTTAAATTCTCAAATTGCGTCGCTACTACAATCAAAAATTGTGCATCTTTGAGCGATTTATACGGCTCTTCGTAACAATCGTGGGTTTAAATAAAATAAGCTTTTCTTTGAATTTGAAGAACTTAGAATTTCATTGGACTCGGTACGTAAAATTCTCTTTGTCTATACAATAATAAGAAAATTGACAACTGACTCAATCATTTCGATTATTTTAAAAAGCGTTACCGAAATGTACTGATTTAAAATTTATACAAATAAATTGTTGTTAGATATGTTGTCTTCGGTTTCAATTTTATAATAACATATTAGTATACACATAAATAAAACAACAAAATTGTTATAATACCAAGAACACACCTGGACTTAAAACAAATTCGTTCAAACTTTAAGATCATCAAATACAAAATATAATAAAATTATAATGTAAAATTCATACTTTTCAACATAGATTTTTATATTAAAATCAATTTAACTTTATAGTCAATATTTTAGGAAAGTCAATTTCCTTCATCAGCACCGCCACTGAAACGTTCTGTATATGTAAAACATATATAAATATAATATAAATACATTTACGTTGTAATCGTATTCGATAACAAACGTAAACATATTTAATATCGAATATACTAAAAGTTAATCTATCTTTGCTTATGCTTTGCTTTCTAGTTTTACATGCAACTTTT
Source organism: Chrysopa pallens (assembly GCA_020423425.1). Lineage (NCBI taxonomy): Eukaryota > Metazoa > Arthropoda > Insecta > Neuroptera > Chrysopidae > Chrysopa > Chrysopa pallens. Next base: position 92,282,444 of record CM035592.1, read on the forward strand.
CTTTTATAGTTGTATTTCACTCCCACACCCTCAATTTCAAAGATAACAAGAACTATTTACCATACAAATGTTGAAAATAGTAAAATTCCCAGACGGCACGTTCAACAAATCTTCATTTGCTTTAATATAAATTATTCAAAACGATTAGGTTTCACATTGTTATGTTACATCTCCAACTATGCATAAGTTAAAGTAATTTAGAGCTGGTAACGAATACTTTTTGTCAATCACGAGTAAGCCTCATTAAAGTGATTATAGTGGAACCGGAATAACATTATAAAATTATGTGCAAAAGATCACATCGATTCTATGTCCATTTCAATATTAAAAGAAAATTAATTGAAGAAATGCATTATAACAATAAAATGATGAAAAATTAATAGTCATGAAGATAACAACTCAAAGACTAAATAGTTGGAACATTATTTTTGTAATACACATAAATGAAATTCATTTCGCAACCCAATAAATCTATATATGAGTTGAAGGTCTGGGAGAACTGGCCTGGAGAATAAAATTAGAATTGTTAACAAAATGTCGTATAGGCATCTTCGAAATGTTATTCGAATGTCTTATTATGAACAGACTATGCATAGAGATAAAGGATTAACTTCACTATCAACAATACAAATTTTACAGAGGAAGATATACGATTGTTACCATCGACGAAGTATTGAAGGTAGTAAATTACATAAATACCAAAGCTCCTAATCTTGAACTTCAACCCTCATATATGTAAGTATGATGTCTTATGTGTCATTTTACTCAGTACATACATAACTGCAACGTTTATCTAAATCGATACCTTTTGTATACCAATTAGTTTTGAAATGAAAATTAATACAACTCAATAATTCGATTTTTAAAATCATTTCATATATTCCCATATATCTAGTAAATTCATTTTTAAATTCAGAAGTAAAGGTCATAGGTTATATAAATATATATATATATATATATATATATATATATATATATATATATATATATATATATATATATATACATATATATATATATATATATATATATACATATATATATATATATGTATATATATATATATATATATATATATATATATATATATATATATATATATATATGTATATATATATATATATATATATATATATATATATATATATATTTATATATATATTTATATAGCGTTATCCGTTGGGCTTGGCAATCTTTTATCGAAGCAGTTTGAAAGGTAGAGTGAGTGAAGTAAAGAGTAAATTGAAAGAAATTATTTGGCTCCATATAGAGTATATGTATAAGAAAATATTGGTTGCTGTTGTTTATCTGCAGCCCGAAAGCTCTAGGTACTCTAATGGTAATTTCTTTGAGTTGTTTTCCGAGGAATTGTGTGAATTAATGCAACAATACCCAAATGCTGAATTAATTATAGGTGGTGATTTCAACTCTAGAATTGGTATTGAGTGTGACCATATAGACATCGAAGATGATGTATTAATACCAAGGCGTAGTGTAGATGGGTGTGTGAATGATTATGGTAAAAGACTTTTACATACGGTTAGACAAAACGATTTAGTAATTTTGAATGGAAGGACTATGAGTGATAGGAATGGGGAATGGACATATGTCTCAAAAATTGGTAAAAGTGTAATTGATTATGTGTGTGTGTCTAAGAATATATGGAGAAATAAAATAAATATGAAAATATCTGAGCTTGACGAATCTTGTCATTTTCCTCTAGAACTAGAGTATAGCGATAGTTATAGAGCAAATCCGGATTCTGGTATAAAATTAATGAGATATAGATGGAATTCAGAGCGTGAAGTTGACATTATTAGAAGAATTGAAAGTACAGAATCCCAGCTATATCTTATTGGTGTGGATAGTATGGTACAAAGAGACAAAATAGATGAGGCTGTAGAAATATTGCAGGGATGGATTAGTTTTATAAGTGAAGATTTAAAAGTTAAAACCTCTTATAAAAATACTGTCACCGGAAAATATCCTTGGAATGACACCGAATGCTCTAAAAAAATGAAAGAAAAAAAAAATAAGCTAAGGAAAATGAGAAGAATAAATACAGATACGGCAACTAAACTATATCTAAAATGTAGGGATGAGTTCAGATCAATGTGTCAGAGAAAAAAAATTAGTTATGAAAATGCTTATGTGGAGAGAGTGAATGAAGCGGTTGAAAATAATGACATGAAGCAGCTATGGAGAATATTACGTGATGACAATAGGACTCGAGTTAATGATTGTGTAGATCAGAACCAATGGAACGAGCATTACAGACGACTATTTGGCGATGGTGATGAACAAGCAAATAATAATTCTGCGATAGAAGAGGAGGAGAATGTGGCGATGGGTGATAGTGGTGACTTTGACTTGATGATAGACAAAACAGACATTGAGTATGCTATAAATATTGCTAAAAACGGTAAAGCGTCGGGATTGGACGGCACACTAAATGAAATTATTAAGGTTGCATATACTTATAGTGAAGACTTTGGATGTATTCTGCTAAAGCTCTTTAATACCATATTAAATAATAAAAAATATCCAAAACTATGGACAACAGGAGTTATTATAAACCTGTATAAGGGAAAGGGCAGCGTCTGTGATCCAGACAATTACCGTGGCTTAACACTTATGCCCAACATAAGCAAAATTTACACTAAGTTGTTGTCGGAGCGACTGTTGCAATGGATGGATGATACGTGCATACTTAACGAAGGTCAAGCGGGTTTTCGCAGGGGATATGAAACAGTGGATAATATTATGGTACTAAAAACTATCATAGATAATACGTTAAAAGTGAAAAGAACCAAGACCTATATATGCTTTATCGACTTCGAGAAAGCTTTTGATAAGATTGATAGAAATCTACTGTGGATCAAACTGCAAAATATTGGTTTACCAGTAAACTTTATAGATATTTTAAAATCTATTTATCAATCCACTTCTTGCTGCATTCGTTCTGATGATGGATCTGTGGGTTCCAGCTTTCAAACGCGGTATGGATTAAGGCAGGGTTGTCACCTATCGTCGCTTCTTTTTCTTCTTTATATCAATGATATATTTCACTGGATGGGGGATATTAACACTACATCACCTTGTATTTTAGGAAAGGAAATCAAGCTTTTACTGTATGCAGATGATGTGGTGATTATATCTAAGACTGTTGGTGGTATGAGAAGATCTCTGTCTGCAATCGAATGTTATTGCGATAAGTGGAAACTTTCTTTAAATGTGAAGAAAACAAAAATTTTGATCGTAAGCAATGGGTGTAAGATTAAAGCAAATGAAGTGTGGTGGTACAAGGAATGTATGATTGAGACTGTTAATTACTTTCAGTATTTGGGGGTAATTATATCTAGTAATGGTAGGTGGAGTAAACATTTCGAGTGTATGGGTGAGAAAGCGAAACGTGTGTTAATGGTTATAAGAAGATATATACATAAACATGATAACTTCCCAGTGCAAGTGATTGTGAAAATGGTAAACTCCTTGGTATTACCCATCTTAACTTATGGTTGGGAGATATGGACGGTTGATGATAACGGAACCAATGATAAATTTAAATCCTTAAACACTATTGTTCATAACTTCCTCAAAGAGGTATTAGGTGTTCCGAAATCCATTCCAAACTCTGCTATTAATATAGAACTCGGTACAAGAAGTGTAGATTACCACTGTTTGCAAAAATCAATTAATTATTGTTATAGGTTGCTTAGATCTACAAAACAAATACCATTGTTGTGTTTGAACGCGGGTTTTGCGGATAAACTTTTGGCAACCGCTCAGAAAAAAGGATTCGGCGAACTAGAGGAATCCTTAAATAAATCAGCTGTGAAAGCTAAAATTGTGGAGTGCGCAATATCAGCGAATTTAGATGATATTAATTCTAAACCAAGCCTAAATTTCTTTGGAAGCCTTGTACATTATGGGGATGGAGCTAAATATTTAAGTATATGTGATCGGAGTGATAGGTATTTGATAGCAAATTTTCGTATGTATGGGTTTAAATGGTCAAGTAAAAGAGTGAATGGAACGAGGGTTTGTGTGCTCTGTGATGGAGCGGAGAGTATAAGGCATTTGTTGGAAGATTGTCCAGGGACTTCCGGACCTGAACGAGATTCGCTTATAAAGCTAAATTTAGCAGATTCTGTTGATATGCTTAACGTTTGCCAGCCGGAGCATGTAAAACCACTTATTACATATCTGAGGTATATTTATAATAATAGGATCTCCCGTTTGGATTGAGCCAGCTCACGTTTACATCCTAAAATTCATAAGCATTTACAGTCTCCTTTTTATTTTTATTATTATTTTTATTTTTTTCTTAAATTATTTTATTGATATTTAATTTTTTTTATTTTTGAATAATGAATCATTTTGTTTGAAATTGTATCAATCTTTATTTGAATTTTTGGTAAATTTTTGTTTTGTTTGTTTTTGTATTTGTAATTATTATTATTTTGTATCTCGAACGATTGTTGTAATTGTATTTTTTGATTTATGTCAAATAAAAATCTATATATATATATATATATCTATATATCTATATATCTATATATCTATATATCTATATATCTATATATCTATATATCTATATATCTATATATCTATATATAACCTATGACGTTTATTTCTGAATTTAAAAATGAAAAAATGAATTTACTAGATATATGGGAATATATGAAATGATTTTAAAAATCGAATTATTGAGTTGTATTAATTTTCATTTCAAAACTAATTGGTATACAAAAGGTATCGATTTAGATAAACGTTGCACTATATATTTATCTCCATTATATATTTATATATATAAATATATATATATAAATATATAAATATATATATAAATATATATATTTATATATTTATATATAGCTATATAGATATATAGATATATATATATATATAGATATATATATATATATATATATATATATAAATATATATATATTTCATTATTGAAATTCACACAAACCATGAATTACTTAGTGTGTTGTGTTATTCAATAAAGCTTTTGTAGGTACCGTTATTGTATTGTAAAAATTTACACGTAATCAAACATGCACTGACGCAAATCATAATACAAATTTAGTAATTTGTTGTATATAAAAGATTGTATATAAAAGAAACACTTAATTTATTAACTAACGTAAATGGTTTTAGAAAAGAACTTTTTACTGAAACTATAAATGTAAAATGTTCTTTTTATTAAAAGTTGTAAGTTTTAACGAGAAAAAAAAAATTCATTATACAAATAATTACAATATTTATTTTGTTATATTGCAATATTATAATGAAATCAAAAAAATTCCCATAAATATTCTTGACAAGTGAAGATAATACTAACAGAGTTAATTGTTTAAATACTCAATATATTTTTGAATTTCATTGCTTGGACTATTTTTAATAAGCATTCGTAAAATACTATAATTATCCATTCTATACAGTTATATATGTGTATGCATGTATAATAATTATGTTTTTTTATTAAAAACGTGTATGTGTTTATTAACCAAATTTGACCTAAAATTGTGGAGAACTCAAACATTTTAAAACAAAAAGTTTCAAACAAAAATTGTTTTTTTTCAAAAAATTTACATTTTTTTATTTCAACCTTTATAGTATCTATTTTAGTTTAACCTTTGGGTGAAGGATCTGTTGGTCCCACCCAATGGACCATTTTGGACATTCCTAAGCTTATATATTTTTTAATAACGTTTGAAAGAAAAGTTGTACGTAACGAAGACATAATTTTTAGTATTTTAACTCAATTCAAGCTCTTAAGGTATAAGACATGGATCCATTATACTTTATTGAACAATTTTGCTCATTCATAAATTTCAAGCCTAGAGCAAGCAAAAATTGCATTTTGCTACTTATTTACGTTGTTTACTAAGCCTTGATGATGCACTGATACAAATGGGCTAAACATTTGATTCAATAATCCCTATCGTTACAAGCCTCAGACAAAATGATAAATACCCTCATATATTTCATATATTTTCGCTATAAAAATCATCATATAGGATAACTATGTAAATTCAATAAGAAACGGGCAATAATATTTGAAATTTAATGCTGTTATACTAGTTTTTAATTTGCGTGCATTTCTTGTTGATATCTCGGCTTATAATAAGTTTTGAAAATTTTAATTACCATTTCTTCCGAACGATGATTGTTACCAAAAATTTTACTATCATAAATAAATAAAAACACTCCTCTAGAATTTCTATAATCGATATCAGTTCCTTGGTTGATTTATCAACATCTCTTAAGAAATATTCATTTTTATTATTAGATGAAATCTAAAATATTAAACAATTTTTCTTAGAAAAATATATAATAATAAGTAACACAATCTAAATAACGGCATACACACCCATTCCAACCAAAAAACTTTGATGAACTGATCAATGTTATATTTGAATATACTCTTGAGAATTCAACCCCAAACACAACACAATTTATCCAATCCAACATAGAATACATAACAGAAATTTGTTATCCTCATTATAATAAGCGGAAATATAAAACTTATACAGGAGTTTAAGAGGTAGTACATTCGACCTAGTATATAACTTCTAAAACTCTTTCTTCAAATTTCGATTGTATTAATTTTTCTATGTAATCTTTATGTTAAAATACAATCAAATAAATGATGTTTGCTCACAAATAATCCTAATAAGCTAGAGAAATAGTAAATTTTTGTGGCAAAGTTATCTTTATCAAATTTATTATTGGATTTTTATTGATTCCAAAATTGACATGGTAGATAATTGAAAATGAGACTTTCAGAATCCTTTCAACTTTATTTCTTCATAATAAGTTGCCAATGTCTACTAGTAAAATTTATTTCACTTTTACATTAAATTTATTTGATTTCAAACATAAATTAAAAAATGTTTTTATTTCAAACATATGTTGAAATATTTAAAAAGAAATAATCTTCTTCTTTTTCCACTTAAAACTTTATTATTATTTTTATTACAGAACATATGTTTTGGATGTTAGTCCATCTTTATACTGTGAAGAATATACAATAAAAAAACATCATAATAAATACATCGACTTTTACGTAATAATAATTATAAATTATACTAATTATTATAAAGTATAATAATTTTACTTTTTAATTGTATTTTTATATGTATTTATTTGGAAAACTTCACAATATAAAGATGGACTAACATCCGAAACATATGTCCAGTAATAATAATAAAAACAATAATAAAGTTTTAAATGGAAAAAGCTTAGATTATTTGTTTTTAAATATTTCAATATTTTTATTGATTTCCACAAATTTAGGATCGAAACAATTAATAATTTAAAAAAATATTTATTTTTGTAGTTTTTATTTTTTTTTTTTTAGATACAGAAAATTGTTGTTAATTGTGACTTAGATACTCGACAGAAAAATAATTAAACTAGTGCTTTCTACCTTAATATTTATTCAATTTTAATATAATTCTACTATATACCACCATACTTTTCAAGGCTTATATAATAATTTTAATTTAAAAAAAGTCTAGGTACTTTACAAAATATGTCCTTTTAAAGCAATAAATTTACTTTACAACAATTAAAACATTCAACTTTTAAATAACTCAAAAATGTTTACTTCAATCAATTTTTTAACAATTTAATGAGATGTTAAAAAAGCTGAATGTGTTATAATATTATTGGCAGAAGCAATTTAACTTTACAGATTTTCAACATTTTAAAAATTCGTTTATCAACCTAACAAGTTTATATCATAGTTTAATCGTTTAGAGTTATTTTCTAATATGACAGTTCTGCAATCATTATAAAATAAATAATTAAAATGTTTTTTTTAAATTAATGTGTAACTAAATTTCTAGACATTCTATGTGTAACTGTTTATAAATTTCTAGAAATTTATAAACATGTATATACGCGCGAAAATCATATGCATTCCTTGGCCATCAGGTTTTTTTAGTTTGTAAATAATGAAGCAGAAGAATAAAAGTATGACGAAATATAAATACAGTTATCAACCGATTTCCATTGTTAAGCAACCTCAAAAGGAGATTTAAAAAAACTAAAAATTGGAATTGTGGAATTGAGAAGTGTTGAAAGTGAAAGTGTACGGCAGGCTAGATTCCTATGTAGAGTACATACAGGAAACTTAAATAAACTGTCAATAACATTCAAACAGCAAAACTTTCGAAAATATACGTATTCACTCACACATATGTAGAGTAAACTACAAAATACGAAAACTTACGAAACAAATTTTTCAGAATAACAAATCGGGATACCGTGTGTTGCCTGCTCATCCTTACAAATATAGAAAATTTAATATCTATACGCAGCTTCTTAGAAGAGTTTGTTAGAGTATACTTGGAATGTTTTCGTTTTGTTATTTATTTCGCCCGTTAAGTCATTTGAAAAAAATAAAATGTTCACCCATAAAAATTTTTCGTAAAAATGTTCTTGCGTGTTTTATAAATTTTATAATATTTGTATTTTGTAAATAGTGTATTTTTAAAAACAATAAAGTATGTATATAATTAGGATAACTTTGTTACTATTATCTCTAACAGAAAGTATTATTGAAAATAAAAATTATAAAGAATTCAGTATTATATTTCGGTCCAATGTGTAATATTTAGAAAAGGATAACAGGAATATGGAGAGTAAATAAACATTCACCAGTTAAACAATATTTTTTTTGTTTTATTTACTGTCCATATTCCTGTTATTCTTAACTGAATTATACATAGTTTTTTATCCTTCCCTATCGTGAACGTAAATTCATAAAATGACTAGCTGAGATCTGAGACTTTAAACCTCAAAATAAAGTTTATCATGAATTTTCTTTAAAATCAAAAATAGCATTTTGAAACAAATTTTTCAAAAAGTATTATTACATACAACAAAAATTCATTCACTCACCTTACCTCTGAGCAACTGTTGTGTCTATCTAATTCCATTTTTATTGTTTTTTCAGAGACTTACTGTATAAAAATTTGTTTCATCAAGTCAGAATTACTTGTTATACAAAATGCAAAACTATAGCCGCTTCTCTCGTATAGCTAGAAAAACACTTCTTTTCAATAACAATAGATAAACTATCACTGGTGAGAAAGCGTATAGGAATCAGATCAATTATGTTTTTAAAATATAGTAAAATTAATTTTCCTATAATTTGGCGGATGTTAATTATTTAAGTTTAAACACAACGTTAGATCATTTAACGGTAATTTTTATAATAAAATATATTATTTTCAATTTATTATAAATATATTTATTCTTTTTGGTTTAATGTTAAAATATTAAACTTTAAGATTTATTTTCTTCATATGCTTCATATTTTTATATTTTTTGAATTTAGTTTGATAATACGAATAGGCATGCTAATTGTTGAAATTGTTGCTCTTCCATGGGAATTCAAAGATAATCGACTGAGATAAAAAAATTAAATTGAAAATGTTAAGAATTTATTTTATAATAATACGAAGATTAGTCAAAAATAGAATTGAAAACCATATTAGACATGCGACAAAACAAGTTACTCGTTATCGGATTACATTAAAGTTTCTCTTTTTAACGCGTGGCGAATTGAATTGTTTTTACAATCGTAAATTGAATTATCTTTCTGTTTAACTAATAAAAAATAAGGATATGTGTAAATTAGGAGGTCGGCGCAAAATCAAACTCTTTCCGGGATTAGAGTTTATAGTTTAAACATAATGAAGCGATATATATATTTCTAGAGGGCAGCATGAGTTTCAGAGCATCGGCATTATGAACTATTTATTAACCTATGAAAAAAGGGAGAAGTTCTCAAGTTTATCTGTACCTATATTGAATAAGATTACATTTGTTACTGAGTAGGTCTTCCTGAATGATACTTTTTTTATATACTTCAATAGGGTATACTAAAAACTTGGTCTGATTGGGGAAAAAAAATTATTTATAGATAGTCGGGACAAAATACATTTTCAATGATAAGTCTACACTAATAAATAAAAACCAAACACTAATGCTTAAAATAAAACCAACTTCGAAAACTAAAAAGTACAAGTATTTAAATTAAATACTTTCTTATAGCCAATTCAGCTTCTATCATAATCTTTCCCAAAATTATACTTTATTTGTTCATTAATAATTTTCAATATTGCTGTAAAAAAATATATTTTAAATTGCATATTTTCTTCTCCGTCTAATATTACTTTGTATTACTAACCAGTCCCCTATTCATTGTAAACATCTTAAATAAATATTATAATTTTAAGTAAAGATAATAAATTTTTGTAATTTAATTTTCAGCCAAAACAATAACTTTCTATCATAAAAAAAAGGTTTGTTTTATAAATGTGTGATGATCGACGTAAATATTTTTAAAGGGTTTTAACGTTTTAATAAATCTGTCAATCAAACTAATCGATAACAACTTAACATTCAATAAAATTCTTCATGTGTTATATGTAATCTATTTATTATCTACGTAATAAATGAACTGACATCATGAATTAACATTTTAAAAATGATTATAATTGTTTACTATTTGAAAAACCAGGGGTTAAAAGGAACAAATTTGTTAAAAGGTATTATATTATTTCCTTGATCGATTTATTGGGTCTTAAAAATATTTAATCCAAAAATGCTATTAAATCTTGCTTTTCTTACAAAGGAATAAATTAAATTTTTAGAATAAACTTATGAATTTATTTTAAGAGAATAGTTTCAAAATTTTGTTTTTTTTTTTTTTTAATACCTAAATTAAAGAAAATTTTTTATTTTTTCTATATTGTCTATAACTGTTTGAGCTTGTAGTGACCGTGGATGTAAGACCGAGATAGTTATTTTTGATACAACTTCACTGAAATGCAGCTATTTAAAATTTTTCGATTTTATAACTTTTTGCCCCTTTTCATTTATAATTCTTCATTTATATACGCTTCTGTCAAAATTAATATATATATATATATATCTTTGAACGGCCATATCTCAGACAAGGTTCAAAATAAATATAATAATCGGTAATGATTTTGACCCATTATAGGTGTTTGTCTTTAAATATCATTATCAAGTTGAATTTATTTATTTATTTATTGAATCACAATAATTATTTATGTTAGATAGAACTGCAATAATTTACGCCCAGTGGATCTACCTATTTGGAATTATCAGTTGTAGATCAACAAATCTTAGTAGTATTATTACCATGTTCAGAAAAATTTTTTCTATGAGCAATGTCAAACAGCCATACTGTTTACAAATTTACTTCTAATAGATTATTCTCATTTTATGACGACCCGTCTATTTGGTAAAGTGATTTGTAATACTTGTATAAATAACAATATTTAATAATATGTAACATGTATATAGATGTGATAGCATTGTGTTCGTCGTTGTACTTTGATGTCAATTAATAGCACACGCATTTATAATAAAATTTTTTGTTCATAAAAGTTTTTGTTTGCAGACATTCATTCCATTAGAGTTATACAGACAATATTTTATTATATGGAAATATGTGTTTAAATACCCTATAGATTTCAAACTTTACTTGTTTAACCCGATTTTCAAATAATTTCAAAGTATTGTAGATTCTACACTTTACATGTACATTATTACATCAAATACAACATATAATATGTACCATACACGTTCAATTGAGGGGTGGACGGACAGTATTTATAGTTCAAACAAAAATACAATTTGTATCATGATATGGTTAAGTTTTCGTTATTCTCTAATATAATCATTTTATTTGTGGACCATTGAGATAGTTGGTTCATGCAAGCAAAATTTTAAGAAATCTTTTAAACTCTGAATATAGATAGGTACCTGATTATCTAAATATTACACACGCTGGTCAAGTTTCCAGACGACATGCGATAATTGCAATTAAAAAGCGAATTTTTTACACTAACATGGGAGTGTATTTTAGTGTATTTTCTAATCGATTCTAATGTCATTAATCTACATTTTAATACTTACAATAGACAAAAATTTGATGTTAATAAAAACAATTTCGTCGTCAAGACAACATGAGGAGCGACCTTTGAAAATACTTTTTTCAGAATTTCTGGTGAATTAATGAAATAGTTCATATATCGAGATTTTTGTATAGTTTAAATTAATATTAGATACTTAGTTCATATATCGAGAATTCGGTCCGGAGATATTTTATTTGAAATAGATTGTTATACGTCGCCAGAAAGAGAACCATAATTTGTAATATAAACGATATTCCTTCTTTCGGTGATTATACCATAAAATTGACCAACGACGCTCCAACAGCAGTAGTGTAGAAGAGTACGTGAAGAGTATCTACAGGCTAACTTCAAATTTTGTAGACATATAAGGAAAAATAAAAATAAACTAAATATTCAACGAATATATCGAGTTTGTGGAGGAAAATTAACATCTAACCCTTGACTTTCTTAGAGTAAACGAAGATGATAGATATAATAAGAAAAGAGAAGAGATAACATGCCTAGAATATTGAAAAATATATCAATCAGATTATCGGAGAAACTGACGTATATCTAGTATGTATAGAGTTGTACAACCATACTTGCATGTTTTAATAATGTTTTGAATAATTAAGAACTTTCTATTAAATTATTTATTATTTTAAGTTTTAAGAATTTGATTTTTATTTTGTACTACAGGTAGCAAATATTTTGATCTTTAAATATTTTAATCAAATAAACAAATGAAACAACACCATTGATTAAATGCGTATTTAGACTAAAATATCAAAGAAGAAGGTTTAATAAAACTTTACGTACTGTTTTATAGCCATTAAATTTTTCGTGACCTGCCTTAAAGATATTTTTTGAAGCTTTACATACTTAATACGCATGATCTCAAATAAAAATAAAACTTTTTTTTGTATGGTATTTGTTTTGTCTTTTAATTTTAATTTAATTTTTTTTTTTTTTAATTTGATGGTGTCTTTTTTTTGTTGCTAGTAACTGCTTTTCCTATTCTATACATCGGTACACTCTTGAACTATTCTCCGTGTACCCTAAAAATTTAATAAAAGTTTTCCACTAATGAAACAAGCCGTTGTAGTACATTTGTTACAACCCTTGTGAATTAAGTATGTCATTAATAGAACGAAAACCACGATACATTTATATATACTACCAGTTTTCCCTACTTTCAAGAACACGAGATGGAAGAAATACCAAAACATAACATTTGTGAATATCAAATAAATGTTTTCACATTACACAGAAGTCTACACAAACTACAAGCATAGTCAACATAGTCTACACCGTCTACACATATAAAATTTTATACTTACAAAAGCATAACATAATTAATTTTAGGATATAAATTAATTACCTAAATGACGTTCATTCAAAACGATACGAGATACAGAAGATATGAAACAGACAAGATATTTTATGATGCGATGTTTTAAAGGTATCAAATGTACCTATGTGCATGTAGCTATAAACATTTCTAATTTTGTATCATTTAAAAGTATTTTGTATATCCGTTCATTTTACTTGTGTGTTTATCTTTGTAAAAGATTTGACCATTTAATTAAATCTTAATTACAAATGTAGAATTTTCTGAGGATAACCGGATCAGAATTCTAAGTTAATAAAAATCAGAAAAAATGATATCATTGTACGCTCAAAATTAGCTTGTTTTTTATCATAAATATTTTAGCTTACCATGATTTGATAATTGGCAAATGTTACTCAGTCGTTAGTTAGATTTTGTGCAATTATCATCCTTTGACTCTTAGTTGTTCAGATCTGACGTATACTAATTTTTTACAGATATAATTGGATTCAAGGAAAATAATCGAGGGTATATTTGGAGATTCTTATTAAATTTGGACATAGCGTTAGCTCACAGCTAGCAATAAGTATTTTTTTAAACAGATTTTTGGTTAAAATCAATAAGACCAATATTTAAGATTTCGAAATGATTTTGTAAAATTATGAAATTTTCATTCACCTGTAGGTCATAATAATTTGGCATAAAGTAATATTTTACAGATATAACTTATGTGTAGGTAAATAGTAGTTTATGGTGGTAAAATTACAGCTCGGTTGAATATTACAGTTCACAACAAAATTGAGAGAGTTGCATAATTGAAATTCTTATCCTTGCTTAACATATGGATAATAATGTTATTTTTTAATGATCAATTTTCTAGTATGTATGAATTTCGATTTTCATGATTGTCATTGCATTTCATCTTAATGTAAGAGTTGATTTTATTAAACAATATACATTAGTGATATACGATGACATGCAACCACGACTATCCTCTGAAAAAAATTTTATCTAACTTCTTATCTAATTTTTAACACGAGTTTTTAATCCATTGTTTCGTATTTCGAAGAATTCCATTGCAAATTCTTAACTCTCTTTACCTTCTTTTTTCTAATTTTCAATCTTATTAACTTATTTCAAAAATATTTTTAAGATAGCTTATGAAGAACTCAACAGATATTATATATTTAATTCTATATTAAAGATTCTTTTTTGTTGTTCTCTCGTTGGCATTATTAAAATATCCAATGACATTATTGTTACTTTTTGAGTCAAAAAATAAAAAGTTATACGTACGTTGGTATAAGATAATTTTCTTTATAGAGACTTAATCTTATATAACTTATTTTAATGAATAACTGTTCTCGAAGTTATTTTCTAGTGCTTTTTCAAGTTGTTAAAAAAATATAAAAAGTTAGAACAGATAAAAAAAATGTTGATAAATTACATGTTACATAACACAATGTTATGTGTGATTTATTGACCGAACGAAATGATGTCCATGCTATAACTAGACGATTTTGCATTTCGTTTGCCTTTGTCTATCTGGCTATCTATCTATGTTTGCTCCGCTATAATTTTCGAACACCTGGTTCGAATTTGACAAAATTTTAAAAAGCACATTGATTACGGTCAGGAAATTCACTAAATATACAACTCCGGAAAAAACCACATTTGTCTAAAACAAATTTTTTTTTCGAAATTAAATAAAATCTGTTTCGATCACCGGACTTTATGTTTCAAAAACAGGTTCTTTCACCCCTAAGATACTGTAATATTTTTCTATATACTATTTTAAATACTATATTTTTCTTTTGATTCTAATATGTATTATTTATAATATATTATTTATAATATATACTTTTAATTTACTTCTGAGTGAGGTCTGCATTTCACACAACTACTAGTTTATATATATATATATATATATATATATATATATATATAAACTATATATATATATACTATATATATATATATATATATATATATATATACTTCACTTCACTTTTCATAGTAAATAACAATTGAATTTGTTTATACTTTTCATTCCATAGTTAATGAATTTTTTATACAAACTTATTTAATTATTGGTAGTAAGATTAAAATTATTATTTTTATTTGTATTTTTCTAAACTTTAATTGTTATATGAATAACGTGTTATCGTACATTTCTAAACAGATTTAATTTCTGAATAATAATTACATGCTTATTCCACCATTCTGAATTATTCAGCCCTACTAAAATCGTAATAGAATAGTACTTAAAACGTGTAAATTTTGTAGTAGACAATTTAATTCTATTTGTTTGGAATGAAGATAATTCTAAATACTAAACACAAGCCTGCTTAAACTTAAAATACTAGTTATACTTACGTGGAGAGGACACGACCTTAGTTTTTATTTAGTACTCAGATCATATTACTTTTATTTATAATACTCCTATAGGCAGTTTTTCTCTAATTTATATCCAACGCTCAATTGTTTCGGGTAAAATGTCGTTTAAATGTTACATAGCCTAGTCGGGGCATTCTAATCTCTAAATTCCAAAATATTTGGAAAACATGGTTGTATTCTTGATTCCTGGAAGTCTGTATGGAATTTTAGGGGAAATTCAAATCCTAAACAAATAAAATTTGTTCTTATGCGCGTAGTCTTGTAACATTCTCAAGTGTGTACTCTTGTAACAATTTACAAATATGTTTATTTTTTACATATCGAAAGGTGTAATCTTTTTTTACTATACTTATTTTTCTCGAAACTCTTTCTTGTAGTATTTTTCTATTTTGACGGACTGAAATTAGCTAAGTACCGAAAACATAATTGTGGCAACTGGGACTAAGTATTTTCGGATGGGTACTTGATACCATCCAAAAATTATTGTTAGGTATTATCTGCTTTGAAGTATTATGAAAAATTTCAAGTATTCTTATAATCTTTAAAAAACAATTCTATTTATTTTTTACACATGGTTCTGAATAAAGCTTCGTAAATATTTTGTTCTATATTATAGATGATATATATAGTTTGATCATACAATAGTTTCTCTCATTTGTACGACTTAGCAGAAAAACAATATTAAATAATTAAATCTTATGTTAAATTTCAGAAACTGCCCAAGCTAAACAAAACTCCGTTTTCTAGCTTCAATGAAGCTCATGATGTGCCTTACCACTTTTACAATTGACAAAAATGTATTGACCTTTTGAAAAAAATCCACTGAAGAAACTTCAATGCGAATTTTCCCTGATCAAAATTTTGGGTCAACGCTTCAGAATGGACTCAAGAATTTCTCAGATAAATGCACCTTATTTGAATGAGTTTTACTAAATACATCATCTATTCACAATAATGCTTTAAGATGCACTTTTTAAGCACTAATTTAGAAATGAGAATCGATCAAGGATACGGCCCTAAATATGTAAGGATACGACCCTAAATGTGTATACTTCTAATCATAATCCTTAACCACAAAATGTATCTTGTTAAAAAGTGTCATAGGTGATTTTTTTTATTAGATAGATTTGGGAATTTGATAAAATATTTTCAACTAAAAACAGTTTAAAAAAATATTTGAACAATTTTTAATGTCAATAAACATATTCGATATGAGGAAGATATAGTATGGAAATACCTTTACAGCCATATATACATATATCAGTTTCATACCTAATTTTCAAATAGACGAGGGACATATTTTTATCTAATTTTAGATATAAAAAAGATTCTACTTAAATATGTCAATAAATACGTAATACGACTGTATTAATAGTAAATATTGAATAGTAATATTGAATAAACGACAAATATTATTGTATCGGGTAAGATTTTCGTAAAATTATTATTATATCAATTATTATATTAAACTTGAGCTAGTGGAGACTATGGTTGCCCCACTTTTCATTTATAGTTTATAGGATTTTTATTGTAATTTTTAAAAGTACTTGTTGCATACGTCACTCATATCGATTATACAAATTCAAAACATGTAACTCGTTTCTTCTGATTGTCATTACTAAGACACATAACATTCCCTAACTTCCTCAATCAGCGCCATTTCTAGTGTTATTAATATTTTAAATTACAGCTTTCAGTTAGGTTTTTTAAATTGACTTGAATAATTTCATATTTTGCGTCATTTCGGTAGCCAAGTGGAGTATTCGTTTTTCGAAAACACATTGTTTTTTTAATGGGTTAATATTATACATTTTTAAACGGGTATAATGTATTTAAAAAAAAAAAAAATCTTTCAATTACATATTATGTTATTTAAACACAATAAGTTTATATTAAAAATCAAATTTATAGTTAAATTCAATTAAATCAATTTTGTGTTGTATGATTATCAGCTATATAATTATCTATCTATCTATATATATACATATATTTATATATATATATATATATATATATATATATATATATATATATATATATATATATATATATATATATATATATATATATATATATATATATTAAATCATCAATAAAACATCAACTTATATAAATTCGTGTTCTTACTTTAATGTTTTACAACAATTTTCGGCTTGATTAACTGTTCATATGATTACCAAAATGTACTACATTAATTCAGTATCGGCATTGAAGAACCTCTGTATACTAACTTAGAACCTTTTATCGTTTTTTACAACTTACTTGTGAAACAACCTCTGCCTACCCTATGCGAAAAGATTCTGCCCTTCACTATTTAACATTACTTTACATATGAATACTTCTGCATCGTCTAGGTTTTTTTAACTTGAACTTATTGTTATGTTAATAAACTTATCTTATTAAAAATTTTATCAAAATAGAATGAACTAACATTTTTGTATAGAAGAAGATGAAAGCAACATCGAATAACTAATATTTCAAACAAAAATCGTATTACTTCCACGTTTGATTTTAATAAACATAATAATGACTCATGTCATGAACATTTAGAACGTGAATATAATGAATCCAAATATCCAGATTGTAGAATCTGACATTCTCACACAAAATAGTGTGTTCTTAAAATAATAAAAATTGATATACAATCAAGAAATGTCTCAAAACGAGGAGGATGTATTCATTTTTATTACAATTTCTAACTTGAAGTGTGTTACAAACCATATTTGCACCATTTCCATCGAAACCCAATTTTTTTTTTTTTCTGGCTTTTAGCTATTTTTCAGCTATATAGCCATTAACTAAAGGGGATTATTATTATACAACAACAGTACACAGTAATGCTAGGTGTTCACCCAAACTCAAATTTAAATCAAAATAAAATTTATTTATCTCTTCTCAATAGTAGTATGTCGAACTGTGAACTATATAAAGTGTGCATATCGAATCAAATATCAATGGAATCATTCGTGTATAGATTATAATACCTAAGACAGATAATGGACTCTACCAGTTTAAATAAAACATTTAACGTAAACGTTCTCTGAATGATAATAACACTTTAAGCTATCTATCTCTTTTCGATAACTAAAAAATATTTTAGCCATTACAACAGCAATGATTAATTATTTTTTTATTATTATTCTTAAATTGAGCACTTAAATGTCAAACAAAGAATTTTTCGTTGTATTTAAAATCTTTTATGTTATAATTTCTGTTTCTGCTAATTAATTATGTTTTAAATAATAATAATATTGGATTATCAATTTTTATTGTGTTTGTTAATATTATTAGATCGATTCATTAAATAATTATTATTTTCTACTTCACTAAAACTAGAAATAATAAATACACAATGAACAATTTTTTAATATTGTTATAAATTTAAATTATGTTTAGCTATTGATTTTACCGGGTTGCTCACACCAAGTACCGGGTAAACTACAACAATTACCGGATTTCCCTAACCCAATACCGGACTTCAGATAAGAAATATTTTCCCAAAATTCTTAAGGGATTGAAACATGGAGAAAAATTTTGTCTAGTTCAAAAACATTATTTAATAGAATCGATGGAAGACGAGTTTGTAATTTAACGAAAGTTATCCCTTATTTGTATTCCGTGTAAGCACTCGATAAAAATGCAACAAAACGACATTAACAATTAAACTAAATATTTAATGTGAAATCTTTCTACGTTAGCGAAGCGGCGAATATCAGGAAGTTATACATAAAAGTATTAGATCCATATTTAACTATCCAAGCATCTTTGGTGTATGTCTTTAAATTTTTGGAATATTTTTTTTAGAAATTTTCTTTTTTTAAACGAAACTGATTCATGGAAGTATATATAATATTTGTCTGAATTTGGAAAATTTCATTATTTTTTCTCTTCTTATTTGATAAACATTTAAAAATAAATTCATTCCACTTTCAACAAAATGTTTATTTTATTTAATTTTGTATATAGGTATAGAAAATATTATTTTATAAGAATGGAAAAATTATTATAAATGGTAGAGAAAATATTTTTTTTATTTTTACTTTATTGTTTTTTGTAAGAAACAATCTCTAGATGCCATGTATACTACGGAAATTCAAAAATTTTTTTTGTAAATATTAAACTCGAAAAAGAAAATTAAATTTTAGCATACAAATTGTCTAGGTAGAAATGCAAAGCATTTATTACGATCGTTCTTGAAACAGAAATACAAAAATAATTCGTTCTATAAAAAAAATTTCGTTCAATCCACAATAGACGATGGTCTATTCAAGTCAAAACTAATAGATATTATCTTAATTCTTCTTTATTCTAAGCATTTTTATAGTGAACATTTTCTACACTGTAGCGATAAAAACATGGCCAGTATACTAGTTTATGAAGTATATTATTCCTTCAGCTCACATTAATGGCAATCAAAATTTTTCATGACATCGTTACAAAAATTTTACCGTGTTTATCTTGAAGTGATTTTTGACTTAAGAACTAGACGACATGTAGTACTTTTGCTTTAAAGAATTAAAAA
The DNA here is from genome assembly GCA_020423425.1 of Chrysopa pallens. Taxonomy (NCBI): domain Eukaryota; kingdom Metazoa; phylum Arthropoda; class Insecta; order Neuroptera; family Chrysopidae; genus Chrysopa; species Chrysopa pallens. Next base: position 92,302,644 of record CM035592.1, read on the forward strand.
ATTTTATGATTCACTAATATTTTTAGATCACCAATATAAAAATGATTGTGAAGGTAAGGTTGAGAACAACTAAATATTGATTTGAACAAAAAATAAACTTGATAACATTGTAAATCAAAAACTTTTATGAATATTTGCGTAGACCAATTATTTGGAAATATTGACTTTCTCTTTATAAGGGATGATTTTTTCTTCAAATTTTTATAGGACCACTTGAGTCTTACTTCAACGATTTATTATTTATGCTATAGTCAATGACAAAAAATGTGTTTTGATCCCTCAATATGATAACAGTGGTCGATGGCGATAGTAAACAGAAAATAAGACATTAATTTTTTTTTAAAATGCATATGTACATTTCATAATTCATACAATGGTCCAATCGTACATTTATCACCGTCACCATTCAAATTACAATATTAAATTATCATAAATAGCATTGAAATATTGTCAACATAAAATTATATTTGGCATGTGCAATATGTCACAGAACAATCGAACATTCTAAATTTAATAATGACAGGCAAAAATAATATTAAAATATTAATTCATTTTTAGAACAATGAAGAAGAGCTGTTTTTTAATTTTCTATCGTATGTTATGAATAAATGTTAATAAATTATGTATATCTACGGATATATAAATTGATTTTCAACACGAAAATATGGCCTTTATGTTTACAGTATTTAAAAACCCAAAGGAAGAATTTAATTTAAGGCGAATTGTGAATAAGATATGATTTTGTTATATTCAAAAACTTAAATATGTAACATAGCTGAACGAACATATTGAATAAATATAAAAGAAACTAAAAATTAAAACTTAGAATATTACCAAACTTTACGCGAAACATATCGTTTTATAAATTCTATTTAGAGCTTTCTTTTTCATGAGCTTTCATTTAAAATTCAACTTTGTGTTTGAATAAAAACTATTTATCCAAAAAAAAAAACCCTCCACATCTACCATCTTTCTACTAATTCAGCCTTATAAAACTTTCATCGGTCTTCCGGTCTCATACAACTATGATCGGTTTTACTGCTTAGGGAAATTAAATATTTTTTAAAGCAATAAAAATTTTGAAAAAATATCGGTAACAGAAAAGTTTTAATTAATAAAAATGCTGTTTTTCTTACTTTATAGTGGATGTCCATCTTAAGCAAGACAGTAACTTTACCTCCAAATTTAAAAATTTTAAACTTGTGATAATTGTACCAGGATTTAATGCCTGACTTTAATACACTCATCAACTTCTGTTCAAATTGTTTTTCTGATTGATTTATTTCTTTTACATTTCTGTTTTAGACTTTAATTATTAGGATCATGATATTTTTTGTACGAATACTTAATTTAGATATATATAACGAATAAATATTTAGCTCTGACAATGATTGTGCAATAAAAATATTTTTTTGTTTGCGAGATGAAGTCTGTATTAAGATCTGAATATTATTTTTTAAATTATAAAGACTATATTTGAAAATTTTTTAACAAAATAAATTGAAAAATGTTTACTAACAAAAAAAAAAATAATAATAACTTCAAAAAAAAAAAATTTCAAACATAACTTCTAAAAATTTTAAGACTTCGCTTTTATAAATTACGACACATACACTACCTTTTAGACATTTGGACACATTGTAAAACACTGTAAAATTGTGTGATAAATTTTCTATGGCGAAAATAATACCAAGAAACGTCGATTGATTCCGTTGACTATAAAAATTAGTAACAGTAAAGAAAATTTGGATTCCATGAAAATATCTTGTTTCTTGTGATTGGATGAAGATAATGTTCATGTATTGTTGTTTTTTAATTAAAAGAGAAGGGAAGATTTTATAAAGAATGAGTTGAGTCAACTGTCCACCATACATTTAAGCTTAACATAATAATATATTGTTGACAATATCCATTAAAGTTTTAATAAAAAATATTACAAAAAACATTTTAAATATAACAGGGCTACATTAATATAACTCCAATTTCTTAAAACTTATATATTGATTTTTGTAGGTAATTGGATAATTGAATTGAATTATGTTTTCCTCATTATAATATTTAGTAAGTTTCTTCTACGATCTAAATTCTCTCCACCATCTCAAAAAATTTACCAATGAAAATTTAAACATCCAATAATCGTTAATATTTGTACAAGAAGTATAAAAACAATGATTGATATTTATTTCAAATTTTACATCTTAAATCAATTCAATTGGTTGTTGCAAGATATTTCAGAATGTACTATTTGTTCATACAAGATTGACTCAACTTGAAAACAATCAATCAACTGAATTATCAATGCATGTAAAAACTCAATAAATTGAATTTGAAATTAAATAACAAGTTATTCCGAGAAACTAACCTTGAGACGTAAAAAACGTATCGAAGATACATTTATAAAAGAAAATATTAATAATTTAGCTAACGATAATAGAATTGAAAAAAATAAAAAATTTGTTATATAAGTAAACTTGAATTTTCTCAGAAATTTAATTTAAACTGAAGATTGTCAGATGCAATATATTTCATTTCATACCATTCAACCCTAAATGTCCTGCTCGAAGAGACATCTTAAGAGTTTGGAATTCACTTTAATATCAAGGGTGTTTATCTTTTTTAATTTTGAAGATTGGTTTGCCAATATAAATTTAAGAGAAAATTGCTTACAAACAGATATGTATAATTCTTTTTCCAAATCGATTTCTACAGAAGTTAATCAAATAATATATTAATATCTGGATGACCGAGCCTTGCTCGGTATTTTTTTATTTTTTTTTTATATAAATTGTGTTTTTGGAAATTATATTACGTCGAGGCGGAAGACGAGTCCAGCACGCTAACACTTAGCCACTCCAATGACTTTAAATATTAAACAAATGTATCATTACATAATAAAAAATTATACAATTATAATAAAAAAATCTTATTTGAAAAATATTATTCACTTTATTGTGTTGTTTTGGGTTTAAAGTGTAAAAAAAATTAATTTTACTCGTTGGTCGAGCCGGGATTCGAACGCGGGATCTGTATAAGAGCCTCGCACGCTAACACTTACCCACTCCAATGACTCTATGCAAATATTAAACAAATATATCATTACATTATAAAAAATTATCGATAAAACACGAATAAAATGACATTTTCTAAAAATGATTCCTAGCTAGATCGATTTGTCGCCCCCGAAACCTATATACTGAATTTCATGAAAATCGTTGAAGCCGATTCCGAGATTCCAATTATATATATATATATATATATATATATATATATATATATATATATATATATATATATATATATATAATATATATACAAGAATTGCTCATTTAAATATATTAATAATGAAAAAGAAATATTTCCTTAAAATGGCGGATAGGCTATGTTTCGAAAATCAAAATCAATAACTTCCATGACAAATTTTGAATATTTTATTAATGAGAATATTATTTTATAAACTTGAATTTATGAATCAATTATAAGTTAATAATTTCTACGAGGTTCCATACATTCACTTACGAAGGTTACTTTAATCTGTTTGTTTAGATATTCAGTGATCGGTGTGATCAAATTTAATTTTTTACGACTTCACATGAAGAAAACAAAAACCAAACTTGCAATAAGAAAAACAGAAAATAAATTAATTTAATTATCAACGGTATCATGTATGATCAGTTGAAGTTTTATTCCTTCAGAAAAATATATATTTCCTTTCAGCACATTTAAATAATACTTGTTTTTAAATAAAATATTTTTTTTAGTTTCAATTAGTTTTTACTTATCTAAAAAACCTCAAATGTATTTTTTATAGCGTTTCATAACATTAAGTAATATTTGAAGATATCCACCTTAAAATTGAGTTTCAACCTTTCGAAGTCGGTATTTTGGATTAAATATCTTTATTTTCGAGTTAATCTTAGCAAGCCCTTTCATTTGAGTGAATAAAAAATAACTAGTATGCTTGGGTGTGTCGCCATGTAGCATTCAAAATAGCGCCACAGAGATAAACCATGCATTGTCATCCAAACTGAACGTGTATACAAAAGCTTAATCTATTGTAGCTATCAACTTTAAAATTTAGGAAAAATCAAGTTTAATAAAATTTTTAAAAAATGAAAACACTAACATTTTCCACGTTGCGGTCGTACTTCGATAAAATAACGTTCACATAAGGTCCACTAGACTCCACGCAATAAAACAGTTTATATTTGTATTGTATTTGAATTACTGACTTAAATCTTGTATCAAACTTTAATTTGAAATTTCCTGTATGTAATCCAATAGTTTTTTATTAAAACTATGTAAACTAGTTTAAAACTAGGTAAACTCGCAAAGATCGTCATTTTACTCTGAAAAAATCGTGCTTTCAATCGGAATTGATATGATTTTTGAAAAGAAATCTATAATTATTTTGAAATAATAACCACAAAATTTGGCTGTAACGGGTTAAACACTAAAATAATTCATTTTGTTTGAATCTATAGACAGTACCTGCGCTATTAAACATAAAATAATTTGTGTATTTTTTTATTATTAAATATGAATAGGAATATTTAAAAATAAATAAAAAACTATATTCTAAAACATAAAATATTAATATAAAAAGTTGTATTTTAAATTTTAACATTTTAACATTAATATAAAATGCATTCAAAACTAAAATTGTTACATATAATATTACAGTAAACAATTTATTTTATTAATATTTACGATTCTGTTTAAATATAAAACAAACTACCTACCTACCTATTTAATTTTTTGTATTTTTTTTTTTTTTTTTTTTTTTAATGAAATATATTATTTTTTAGAAATTTTAATAAAACAAATGCAAATAACAAATAATTGAGTTAATAAATTTTTAACAGCGAAGTGCAATTACGTTCTTACGTCGGAAAGCAGTTATAATGGATGGATTTCAATATATGAGAGTTTTTTGAATTCCTTATACTAAAAATTAAATAGAAGCTTACCATTTAAAATTTACCGCTTTATAGTTTTTTTTTTGAATTCTCTAAGGGTTTCTTCATGAAAATAACGTTATTTCGAATATAGTATACTTCTTTTACAACTAAATTTGATTGATTTATCAACGATAACTTCCTTAATCTTAAAGCTATCAAATGAATTAAAAATCAATTTGCAGAATATTTGTATGACCATGGACGTCTTAAATCAAATTTCTTTGAATTCTTAATTAAAAACAAAAAAACAAAAAACTATATTTTCGAAGAAATGAAAAAATTATATTTTAATTTAAGAAAATTTTTTTGGGAACTGAAAACATCAAAAAAAAAAAATAAAACTATGTTATCTGAATATGCGTTGCGATAAATGTCACCATTAATGGGTCGTTATTGGCTAAAATACTAATTTTAAAGTTTAAGATCGAGGTTATATTCATTATAACTTTCTAGCAAACGACTTCAATGACAACTTTATTTAAATGACTTTTAATGTACTTTCGAAAGGTTCGATGAGTTAAAATTTGGTTGCTTGAACTAAATATCATTTTCAACTATTTATAATTTGGTTACTTTACAGAAATGAAAAACTAATTTTTCATTTTTAGTTTAATTTTTTTACCCACACATTAATTGATAAGAGGTTTTAAATATAAGGTTTTCGAGAAGATGTTCGTTTTGACTGAAAAAAGGTTCTGTGTAGATTCTTAAACTAAAAAGTCGGGACTCTATGGCCGGAATTCTTGGTCGTTGCTTAAAAATTAAATTAGGAATTTCTCATATGTTCGTTTTATTTAAATGAGTTGTACTTAAATATCATCAACTCAGAAGCATGTCTTCAAAAGAACTTTTCTAAGTAATTGGTATTTGGGAATTTGTTATTGAAGAAAATGCTTAAGTATTTTCTACATTATAATCAGGTAAGTCCGTATATTTCATATTTAATAAGCCAATCAGAAATTATTATTTAAGTTATTTTTTAATTACTTTAAAAATTGTATAATTGATGATAATTACTTTAAAAAATTATAGATAATTATCAAGATATTTGCTTGATAGTACTATAAAAATTAATAAAATAATTTTAAAATAATTTTTAAAAGTTTTTCTCACAGTCTATCAATAAAGTTTAGTATAAAGTTTTAAAATTCATGAACAAATATGAGAAAATTTTTTATTTCAAATGTTCCAATTGGATAAATTAAAGAATACCACATGTACTTCTGTTATGTAGAAATAATATAAAAATACATGTTAGGCGATATAATTTCTTGCTCTTATCAAACATCATCGACTTTGAAATATACCATTTTTACGAATTTATTAATGTTAAAGTTTATAATTTGAAAATCTATTAAATTTTTTTTCCATAATCGCACAAAAAGTTTACCATAATCGGCTAAATCTAGCCAATTTATAAATTGTGCCCTGTTAATTTTTTGTGAATTTTAACGTAGGCTGTTAACCTCATTAATCACCTCAACTAGTAGGTAAACTTTCTGAATTTTGGACAAGATGTGAATATTTGGTCCTTATTTTTTTAAGTTTTTTTGAGGTATTTTGACAAAATTGAAATATGAAAAAAATAAATATTAAATTGAAAGCCATGTGATCAAAAAATTGTTGCTGCTAATTGTTGAGATATTTATTTGTGTAATATAAAAACATAAAAAAATCGTTATCTAAAATCCGCTTAAGTGTCCATCAGACTAAATAAAGACAAAATGAAATACTTTATAATAAGTATCATTTATAAAATAGTAAATTTGGATAAAATCGAATTCAGAAATATTTGAAAAAAATGGATTAGAATACTTCACGTTACTTTTCGCTTAATTTTAATGTCATGTTTAACTTTTTGAATACGCAATATTTTACAAATATGTTACATACAGGAGTAGAAACAAACAAAAACAAAAAAGTAATTTTTAATAAAATATAAACAAATCAGTAATGATTCAACAAAATTTAAGATTAGGACCTTATGCTAACTTTTAAGTTATGGTAGTTTTTGCATAAGCCAGTAAAATTCTTATATGTCAATTATATACATTTTTAGGCTTGATTATCGATTAAGATTATTATACTTATAAAAACCAAATTGCAAATTAATTTTTTCTAAAGTAGTTTCGACTTATTTTTAAGCTATTTAAGGCGATACCGAATTTTTGTTAAAATATTAACATAGCTTCTCTTTTAATGAATTATGTCAGGCAATAATAATTCATTAAAAGAGAACAAAAAAAAAAAAGAATAATACAGTTGTTAAAATTAAAACCACCATGAAGTTAGGTATGTTTTTTTCTTAAATGAAGATAGATGAATATTAAAGGTCACTTGACTGCAGAAACAAAGATTAAATTTCAGAATTTATTATTCAACGTACATAATTTTGATAAATGATGAAATACAGTAACCTACCTATCTACCTACTACCTACCATGTTGTAATACAACATTCATGTACCTTTTACAAAACCCACAAAATAAAAACCAAACCATATAACATATAACATATATAACTTAATATTATATAAATGAAGCATAAAATATATTACAGCAAATACATACGTATATAATAATATACACAAAACCAAACCATCCAATCCAATCCAAACCAAATGAAGAGAATAGTTACAAGTATGGTTTAGGAGAGAAGCAAAAATAGGGTTCAAAGTCATATTTTTTTGAATGTATATTTTTTTCAAGCGCGGAATACAAAATATAAAACAAGTACGTTAATCATTGTAAAGTACGTTTTATTTTTTTTTTATTTTTTTGTATTATCATAGTTTAATAAAAATAATTAATTATTTAGATGCTCAAATTCTCGACATCACATAAATGTTTGAACTATTTTGTATTCATCACAATTCATAAAATGCTCAAAATATCCAATATATAAAGTTATATACATAATAGGTATGTAGCGTAATTTATGTGTTTATAAGCTATATTTCAACTAAAATTGTGGCGAATTCAAACATTTTACGAAACAGTAATTCAAAAAAGAAGTTTGTTTTAAAAAACCAAACATTTTTGACCGTTTTTGTTCATTTACGAGCTCTCACTTTTTAGGTCCAGTAAACACCATTAATTTTTAACACTCTATCTATTTTCTTTTTTCAGTTATCCTGAATGCGGGTGAGCAGGCGGAAAGAAGCTAATTAGAAGATTCTATGAACACCTATACAAAAAAATTGTTTGCACGGTCAATAATTTATAGCGTTACAAACTTAAGCTAAAAACTAATATAGTATAATTAGGCATAATGGAAACAAAAATAATTATACGATTTTGTTTCAGGCTTAACTGTTTCAATACCCGACATTTGATTGAGTATCAATGTTTGAACTATTTATAATAATTAATAAAATAAATAATGATAAGCATTAATAAAATTTGAAATATGCAGTATATACAATTATAAGAGTTTGTTGTATAATCTGTTATATATATTATAATAATACATCCGTTAATTAGTTGATTTTAACTTTGATATTTTAGCTGATTAAAGCTTGAATCGAAACAGTTTACGAAAAAATTCAAGCGTTCGCAATAAACTTGATATACCCTTATTTAATTCATATATGGTAGATATAATAATATTCAATAACAAAACAATTTGTACATTACTTAAGTTTCGTTTCAATTAAAAGTAAATCAAAATTGATATTTAAATACACTACCAATTTATCATATTATATGAATATAAGAAATATAATTACTAATATGAATATGTAACGTATTAGGTATATGAAATAAACATAAAACGACTTGACCGGTTGGCTTGAAATTAGGATATTAAGTGAAAAAAAGCAATCCTAATCACAAAATTTTCAACATACAAATTACAAATTTTTTTCACAATTTTCGGAAAAAAAAAGAACTAAATACAAATTAACTAAATAGTAAAACATAACTTGAAATTAATTAATTTCATAAACAATAAGTCAACGCCAATATTATTAGGTAAAAATTCTTTCGTTGGAACTGACTTCGAAAGAACATTTGTTACAAGGAAATTATTTATAATTTTTTTAAATTTAAAATTAATATTTATTTAATTTGTTTGAAGGCGTTTTTTTAAACGAACCCCTTCTATATCCTTTCCGCCCACATTTACTAGATTTTTTTATTTAAATTATTCTCATATTTGATCGACGGTATATTCATATTAAACTTTCAACCATTTTTTGAAAGGAAAAATCATTACTCTATATGTACAGTAGAGTCAATGTATAGTACCTACCTTCACTTAAGTTGGAATAAATAATCGGATTCAGAAAATAATTAGAAATAAATAATCTCTCCATAAACATTTTCAACACATTTTCATAATGTTTACAATTCACTATACGGATGAATAATTCCTATATTTATGGGGGTATTTTAAATTCCTTTTTCCTATTTCATTTTAATTTTATATATACGAACTAAAATTCAAATTTTTTAATCATTTTATTTCATAATTTTTTTTTTTACAAGGGATACGCAGACTATGGTAATATTTCTAGCTTAAATTTTTTTGTATCTCACTCATTAATTTTATTTTTATCTTTAAATATGCAATATTTTATTAATTTTTATATTATAAATAATTATTCTCAAAAAATTTACATACCAACATCTCTCAAAACACCGATAAAATTAACGAAAAACAGTATCAAAATAATATGTAAAATAAAATTATTGAAACCATAAGTGAAAATAACAACAAGCAGTGTTAACAGTTTAAATACTCGACACCTGCTTTAGAATCAATATTTAAATTATTTTTAATAATAAGCAATCATGTAAAACTAATTTACGAAAAAATGTTTCCAATAAAAATTGATTGTTTAATAAAGAAATAAAAAAAATAATTTTTTTTATAAATTTTTCTTCTATCTTTTACGGTTTAGAAGTTGATTCAGGGATTCATTGGATCCAATGGACCGATTTTGCTCATTCAAGAATTTAAAATCCCTGTTTAGGTCTAGAATACGCAACCAAAGTTATGTCACTATCTATCGCGCCTTTTCGTTTTGGGTTAAAATTGAAGACTTACAAGCGGACGGATGGACGGACAAACGGAAATAGAGTAATCAGTTGATTTTATGAATACTTCTACAAAAAAATTGTTTATGCGATCATTATTTCCTACCGCTATAAACTTTAGACTAAAATAATAAGCTCTGACACTCTATATATGGCGAGTTAAAATTTTTTTTCGTCAAATTATATTTGTTTCCAGTTATAACAGTGTCTTGGATATTGTTTTTTAGGTAGAAATAATAAGAGATATATTTTTTCTTGACAGTCTTATTATATCGGTATATGTATATAATAAGTGTAACGTGAGATACACGTAAACCAAATGAAATTTATTTTTGAAATAAAATAAAAATTGGCGTTCGTATCTAAGAGAGCGATAAGTGAAACAAATTTCAGAGTAAAAATTGTGGTGAAATTTTTTTGTGTACAATCGATTATTATAAGCGTATAATTTGAAATTTACCAATAAGAATTTCGAATGTCATTTTGAATTCAAATAATTAGGTTAATAATGTATTCAAATATTTTAATGTCAAAATGATTTTTTTCTTTCAAATATTTAAGTAATTTTAATGTGAGCAAATAAATTTTATTTTATACTATATTTAATAATTTACGCTTTTTAAATAATTCCTAGAAACCAATTTTTTGTTCGTTTCATTGAACAATTCGTTTAATGTACACAATTAACACGTGGTGATGACCTTATATCTTAGGATTTGGTAATAAATTCACCTGTTCTAATCACCTGCAGAATTTATTTCTGGTATCCTCAAAAATCATTTTGTAACTGATTCCAATTTAATGCATTAAAAGTAATTCCTACATCAAAATAAACGTTTTGAAAATGCAATATTTCCGTTACCAGAAACTTTGTATTTATAATATTTTGAATATTTTTTTTATTTTTTCACTATTGGGCTTTGGGTTAATAGTTTTTATTTTATTGAGAGGGTTTTAATCATGGAAGTTATTTTTTTTTAATTTAAAAAAATGAAACATGAACGTCCAGAAATCCTAAATAAGCAAAGAGGAGAATACGATCATATTTATTATCTTTATAGAGATACGACTTTCGCTTGTATCTCCATAAACATTACATGAAACCTTGTGTTTTTCAAGAAACAGATGAAAACAGCTATTGAAAGCACTTCTTTGTTTTTAAATCAATTTTTTTTTTTTTGAATTTTTTTTTTGTACAGTCTAGTTTCACATTCTGATTTGAAAGCCGTAAATTCAGTATGAGTGAAATACCCAACCTGTTATACTGGTAGATACACCGATACCCGCCTATATATTATTTAAAAAGTGGATAAAATTATAATATATTAAAAATCTCATTTATACAGTACCTAAGTCACTTTTAATTACTTTTTTTTACTGCATATATAATAAAATAATACAGAAAAACTGCATCTAATTAAAAATAATAAAAACTGTCAACTTTTTTTCTTCAAGTACTTCCTTCTACTGGTAAATAAATTCAAAATATGAAATAGAAAATAGAAAATATGACAACATGAGTCACGCGATCTTTTACTACAAGAATTAATTTTAAATTTAATTTTAAACAATTTCAAAAACTAAAACAATAAATAATGCTTAAATGAAAGTATTCAGTTACTATTATCTGTGTATCCCGCTATCTGTAATCAATTCTTATAAGATAAAATTGACACATTTTGTCGAATGATAATACAATATCATTATGTTATTATGATAAACCTATTATGGTATCCTTGTAAAACTTACTAATTTTTGTTTTTCCTAGTCTTCCGACAAGTGAGATAGAGAGAAATTATGATTTTAATATATTATTCAAAACGTGTAAAGACATAACGTGTTAAAATATGAACGAATTCGATTCACAACGTCTAAAAAGCGTCTTATTACATTGATCTTCCAGTTAACAGTAAACAAATATTATTAAAAAAAATTAATCTAAAATTATGCGTTACAAATAAGCGGGTCACGTAATAGAAAATAGTCACAAATTTTTAGGATGAAAAAAATTTTCGACAAAATTTTATCTCAAATTTACTTAATAATTAATGTATTCAGATATTTGAAATCATTTTTTTTGAGAGTAGTTACAACTAATTTTGGTATGATCTAAATCAAAAACTCAATTATTATGAACCGAATGAGAGCCATCGGTGATATTTAAAATTAAGTACATTACATGTTTACATGTATTGAATAAGTGTTTAAATAAAAGTTTTAATTATTGATGTATATTAATTATTCTTATAAAAATTTAACAATTCAAAATAAGTTGAGTAGTTGAGTATTAATATTTGAACTATATGTTATCATTAGCTTTACTAAAATACACTAAATATGCAGTCCATACATATATCACAGTTTATTATGTATAATTTTACGTAATGTATTAAATATATGTGCTGAATTTGTTAGGCAATTATGTGGAATGTATATTATGTATTATGTACAGTTTACAAAAATTTTTCAAAAATAAATTTGCCGAAATTTTTTATTCTAAAATAGGGCTAGTATATTCAAAATAAAATCTACACCTACATGTTGGTTCGAAATTTTACTAAATATTAAAAGGAATGGAATATCATGGAATTAACTTTTAGAGTAGAAAAAAATACAATTTTTGTTGAGTTAAATATTAATTATCGTCTAGTATTCAATTTATAATCGGAATAATCGTAATCTTTTGTACATAGTTTTTGAAAAGTCGATTTTACTTTCCAAATAGAGAGGTTATCAAATTTTAATGTGAAGCATACATGCAAGTTATTTGTATTTCAAGTTTAATTAATAATACACGGCACATAAATATTCATTTAAAAAACAGAAATTTTTTCCCTTTTTTAATTTTAAATTAAGTAACCATAATGAGATTTTAATTTAAATACAAACTTCGATAAAAAATTGTTAAAATATGAAGTAATAAAAATTTTATTAAGTCTAAGTAAGCAACGTAAAGAAAATTTTTTCTTAGGACCCAAACATTAGTTAATTTAAGGTAGCCGCAATCCAAAATCAAATAAAATACTTTTTTTTTATTTTTACTAAAAAATATACGAAGCTTGCTATAATAATTGATAAAAATTCACATAAGAATTTAATTTATATAATTTAAAACGGATTATAATTAAATATTTTAAGTGATGTAATAAATAAAATATTAATTAAATAAATTATTTCGTTAAAAAATAAATTTAATATTTAAAAAAATAATTTTTATATTTATGTTCAACATCCTCTAGTTGTTATATATTATTTATAAGTGTATTAAAAACACTAGTAACTATTTGAAATTGGCGTGCTTAACGGCATTTTTTCCCTACTAAATATGGAGGAGAGAGATAGAAGCCACATGTCAATATTCAAAAATTAATTACATGGAAAGTACGTGGTAAATTATTCTAAAATTTGTTCAGTGTATATTTGGGATATTGTTCTATCAATTTAAAAGTTTTTTTGCGGTGTCAACTTTGCCAATTTTCTACAAACCTTCCATTCCCGGTATTATTGAACAAGGATACTCATAAGAGCTCGTGTATTTTTGCTAAACTTGAATTAATTATCTGTTAAACGGTGTGGTAAAAAAAATCTGATTTTTTTTTCTATTGGTGCATTTAATTATAATCTTTCGAATAAACACAATAAAATATTGGATTTACTTAAGTCATTTGGGTACTAAACTACTTGAAATGAAGTCATATTTGTATGAATTTATACTTTGTTTTTTGGGAAAAAATTTTACTGTATTTTAACAAAAAATTTTATATATTCTCATATTTTTATCGTAAATTAATATAATAAGTATTTAGAATCCTCAAGTTACTTAGTTTTTTGTATTAAAAATATTTTCCTTTGCACCTACGTGTTTTATATCAAGAAATCAGGAGAATGGAACTTATTAATTTATCGATTGTTATAACATAGTCACATATTATAATACAACAAGTACCTATAAATGAATTCGATGACACTTTTCTCATTTCGATATGATCCAACATTAGACGAATTTGCAAGTACTAGTACCAGTCTTAGTACAAAAATGTTAATTGTATAAACAGAAATATTTTGTTTTAGGTATATTATTAATCACCTGTAATACTAAATACAATAACAAATTCTATGTGGGGTTCAATGATGGGTTTTCGCCTCGGTCTAAGAGATTCTGGTCTTAGGGGCAAAGTTTCACTGACCTCAAAAATTTAAAGACGAAAAACTGTAAATGACAATTAAATTAAAACATCTATTTAGAACGTGGATTTATAGAAAATTTCAATCAAAAATATCAAATTATTTTTTTAAATAATAATGGAAATAATTTAAGGAATTTTTAGTTAAATTCATCTCAATTATATATAAAATTTGCTTGTCATTCGATAAAAGTCAGAACTATATAAGCCGCCTCAATACAAAACTTAAGAAATAAAATTTAAGTAATTTTTCCTTTTTCAAAAATTAAAAAAATTTATAAGAAATGTTATAATCAATTAAATTCATTTATTCAATACTTCATTAATTTACATATTTAAAAATTTGTTTGTTTAATATTAAGAATAATTTCTATATAAAGCAATAATGTTATCATTCAGGACGTGGCAAACACACAAATAGGTGTCTAAATTAAACTATTTTTTTGGTGGCTTAAATTTTGTACAACATACCAAAAAAAATAAAATATTAAACAAATTTTATTTTTTTAAAAAAATAAATAAATAAATAAACTATACTTGAAAATAAAAATTTGAGCATTATTAGAATATAGAATTGATATGATATTGCAATTGTGTCTAGAACGATTTGAATTTTAACCATAAAACATTTAGTAGTATCCGCTATCTTCAGCATGAATCCGCATCAACGTGTACTTGAGAAAATAGTAGCCCTCAATTTATCGATTCTTAAAAAAATCTAAGAATCCACTAGGATTTTAAAACTAAAATTAAGAAAAACTAACTAAGTTTTCATTATTTTGGGTTTTAAAATCTTTATAAACATGAACTAAACATAACGGTACTAGATATACATTAATGGATTTTTTAGCACACATAATTAAAAACGATCGTCACATAGGTAGAGTATTGGTTATTTCCCAATTTTTTATTTTTTTAAATAAAATATATTTTACCATGGCCTCATAAATTATAAATATATTTTCGAAATATCGAAAAATTTTATATTAATTGTCACTAATAATTTAACTTTCCAGGAACAACTTTAAAAAGTTTTTAGATAATCTAAACTTTCATTTTAGATACTTTTTTTAATTTGCTGAAATTTTTTTTAATTTGCTGAGTATTTTCTTCAATATCAATATCTCAAAATATTTTTCTATTTCTAAGTTCTATTTTTAATATGATCATTTATTGAGATATTATATGGCAATCAAGAGCTTAAATCTATATCGAGTTTTCAGACCCAATAATACTGTTATTTTCTTATTATTGTTGGTTGCTATTATTGAAAAGAATTATTATTTATATATTATTTTTATTTTTATGATGTTATCAACCACCAATAAAAAAATATTCCATATAAAGAAAAACCAATTTTGTATTTAATATATAACTGAATTTAATAAAATTGGTAGCCATAATCCAACGTATGCTATTATAAATATGATTAACGATCAAAAAGGATTACGAATATTGTTTCAATAGTCTCATAACCATTTGAAAATTCAATATTTCTATTATCATAGATAGAGGCAATGAAATAGAAGAACCGAAAAAAACTGGAAATACTAATTCATTAAAATTGCGATTTAGCCCTGAAATTTTTCAGTTTTTTTTTTTTCGGGGTCGATCAATTTGTTTTTGAAATTATTTATTAAAATTCTCATACGGAATATTCCTAGTTAAAATTTTTATTTCACGTTGCATCCAAAAAACAAAATAAAATTGTAATACAGTTTATTTTTGAAAAAGGACCTGTTGTTATCCTATCAGCCTTCTATTTGGCGTAAAACGCATACAAATTTCATGAAAAATAATTTCTTAATTACAAGAATGTTTTTAAAGAGAGTAAAATTCGGATATTTAAAAAATCAAGCACAATTTTTATAAAAGCAATTTTTTGTATTAATTTAGTAAATGAAAAAATCGAATTTGATAAAAATCAATTCGTTTGTAGTTTTTAAAAATCTACATAACTATGAAATAGTTAACATAAAACTTTTATGCCAATTTCCATATGTTTTCTAAAAACTTGTTTGTTAAAAAAAAAATTGGCCAAAAAACAATTCATAAAAGCAATAGGATAAATAAATATTCAAAAATTATTATTTACCCAGTAAAAAAAATTTTTTTTTTTCAAAAAAAATGGTGTTTTTACACCTACTTGGATATCACTTCTTAACACTGAAAATCAATTTCAAAAAAAAAAAAATTATCACATCAATATTAACTATTGAAATATTGTATTAACATTGTTGAATATAACAACAATGACCAACAATTGAAAATATGACACTTTTTTTGCACACTTTCAAAAAGAGATAAATTATTATCTAATCATGAAATCACTTTACAAAATAAATAATCCAGATCCAATACCTGAATTGCGGTTTAACAAACAACAAAAATCACAGTCACCAAAAAAAGAAAATAATTATTAAAAAAAAAAAAAAAATTATGATAAAAATAGTTTTATTTTGAACTCGAAACAGTTTAATTTGAACAATTAATTAAATAAACACTACGCTAAATAAAACTAAATAAATAATTTTGAAATCAAAAATCCACAATATTTAGTCATCAGTGACCAATTTTAATTTCACACATAATTTTATTAGGCATATTTCGGATGTAAGACAAGATAAACGTTGCGTTGTTACGTACAACAAACACCGGAGAATTATCAAACTGGACGTGTTATAACGCGACGAACATTACACAATTCGTACAGTTTAGTTTAGTCACAATTCAAACATATAACACAACACAGTGGTTTAAAGAGAGCGTCTACTTGAATGACGCAGTGTGAACTGCGGCGTCGGGACGCTGAACCACCAACCATAGCACCAATACATATGTACATACAAATCTACATATATAAGACTAGATATTATACAGACTACAGGTACAAGCCTGCGTCGTCCGCTTATGAAAAAAAAAACACTGCAATCAGCACACACACTCTCGCGTACATACACACACAAACTCACACACCCACACACATACACGAACAGAGATCTACACATGCATAAGAGAGAAAACTCTCTGTAGCAAATATTAAAACCGTGGCTGGATCACTGGATGTGTGCTGGCCGCATACTTTCTTGCGATCACTTGTATATTTATTATAAGCCCTCTAGTAATATTTTATTATTGCAACTCTATTATATAATTTATTATAACAGCGTTTCTGAATATGAATTTTTTAATCTTATAAAACTCAACTGTAATCAAATATTTATGAATGTCATTTTTTATTTTGATACTTTTTTGTTTACACCAAGTCCAAATGACATTCATTTTA
This sequence comes from Chrysopa pallens, assembly GCA_020423425.1. Lineage (NCBI taxonomy): Eukaryota > Metazoa > Arthropoda > Insecta > Neuroptera > Chrysopidae > Chrysopa > Chrysopa pallens. The sequence goes on from CM035592.1 coordinate 92,320,111, forward strand.
TTTTGTATTTTTTGTTTTACTTTATTTATGATTATTATTTTTATTACTAAAAACCTTATTTATTTATAAGATATTAATATACATTACTCATTCTAACACATCAAAGAGATTCTATGAAAAATATTCTAAACTTTTCTTATAGGCAAAACCAGTGTAAAGATGATAATTATTATTATATACCTAATGATGTAATAATTTTGCAAGTAAAATTGAACCGAATTCAAAAAACCGCTATTAAAAAGAAGGCAATGAATCAATTTTTATCGAGAATATGATTTACTTCAAATTCGAAGGGAAATTTGTTACAAGAAAATTATATTTGAGTATAAGTTTTTACTTAAATTGCTTTTTTTTTCTTTTAATTTCCAGATTTTTTAAGTCGCAAAGCTTTTAGGTGCTATTTGAAAAATTTTATTTCGCCTTCACCGAAAATTACGATTAAGGTATCGTTCGATTTTAAATGGCATCTGTCTTTTTGAAAACATTGGGAGTTTGCCGAAAAAATTTACAAAATTATGAACAATTAAGTAAAAGAATAAATTGGAAAAGAATAAATAAGTACATTAAGAAAAAAAAAATCTTAAAGAACAGGAAATTTCTAAAAAATGGTTCTTTCTGTAACTGAATTACCAACATTTATTATTTGAATTGAATGGCAAAAATAAGGCTAATCATCGGTCAGTAGGTGATGCATTATTCGTTCACTAGACCAAAAATAATTTTTTTACCGTATGTATCGTAATTTGTCTAGGTAAGCAGAGAACTTTGGTTTTCTTTTGAACTGGACAGTAAAGAATAATTTTTGATTGCTACTAGTAAAACACATTCCATAAAATTGTTCTTGAAATGGAAATATCATTCTATACTTCATGTTGATCGTTTATGTGGTGCTGGTTCCCGAAAGGTTTTATTCATTATCTGAAATTATCATTCCATCACTAAGATAAATCAAATTATTCTTACGCACAATTAATTTTTAAATTTCCATTTTTTTCATTTTTTTGGTACGAAAGTATTTGTGGTAATGTCCTTTGGTGTTTAGTTCATTCTGTAAATGGATCAAAAAGGTTCATCAGATCAATTTACATAAACATGTATGTATTTATTTGAGAAAAATGCTTTGAGTCACTTTGAATTAAAATTTTATAGAAAAAAATAATAAAAACAAAAAATTTGAACAGAAATTATATTAGTTATACTCCCTAAAACACACAAACAGTAATGCGTGTAAAGCATTAATTATTTTATTTTGAACCCATTTCCAAAAAAAAAGGTTAACAATTCGACATGTATGTTTATAATTTTATAGGAACAGTAATTTATAGGAAGTATTCAAAAATATTGTTAAAATATATCAAAACATATACCTACAAAAATATCAAAAGGATTGAATAATAATTCAAAGGTGTTTTTTTAATAGATAGTTAATAAACTTTTATAGATTAAATATCAAAAACATTTATAATGATTTTAATGTATTATTTATTAAATATTAATTTCTATTCGTATTTAATTGTCTTTCATATCAGTAGATACCATTTTTAATCACAGTCACGCAACAAACAACATCAACCCCAACTACAATCACTATACAAGTTTATTAAAAGGGAAATATAAATAATATTCTAAATATATTTCATTTTATATGAAATTTACATTGAAATCGAAGAGAAATATTCTAATATTTCTGTATTTATACTTGTATTGTATATATTTATACTATAATGTGATACCTTAAAGCGATGATAGGGCTTGGCTCCGTTGTTAAGAAAACATAGGGTTACTTGTATGTTATAAGTAAATAAGACATACAAATATAACATAATAATAAAGTATAGTCTATTTTTACGCATTTAATTAATATTCTTTAGAAAAAAAAAAGAAGATAATTATGCTACAAAATATTTTCTTTCACATTTATATTCAGCGTATATCGACTAACGTGGATAAACGTGGAAATATAAAGGCACCGTTATCTTTTTGAAGCTTATAGAAGTTTTACCAACAATCTGTTATACAGGTACAAGAATGAATAACTTTTATAGAGGTTAAAAGTGAGATAGACACACAAAATTTAATAACACAAAAATAGTAGAAAGTGCCACAAAAACAAGTGAACATTACAAACAGTATTAATTGTTTTAAAAAATTAATATGTGATTTAGTTGATACTAATTTAGTTGATGTGAAAAGTATTTTTAGACTAGTCAAACTACCAGAGTATTCAAAATTGAATTTAAATATGCTCATAATAAGGTGCAATTTAAGTTTTGCAAAATTAAATTAGGTACAGGTAGAGCAATGTGAAAAATAACAGTTATAATATAATGAAGGTACAAGAATTAGGGTCTTTTTTAGGTGGTTTTATGGTGTACATTCAAGAAATTAATTTAATCAAAATTGCAATACAAATTACTGCACTAACATTAATCACTGCGAAAAAAGTGTCAAACTAGCAGTTACTTCTTGAACTAAGAGAAAATATGTATTCAAAACAGATTTTACATATGATCAAAACTAGGTGATTTTTTAGTGCTGCAAAATTAAATGAGGTGCTCAAATTTTTAAATTAGTAAATTCAGTCATTATGATGTACTGCTGGTGTGATATCACGCTGGCAGGTCAACATAAATTACCTTAGTTATAACAAATATTATCAGTAAATGGTTAAAATTGAATTGAACAGTAGAATGTTTCATTTTTTATGCGATTTATTTCAGATTTCTATTTGGGAATAATTATAAGTGTACCAACACTACTAACTCATTTAAAATAATAATTGATATAAGACTAAATTTTGTAAAACGTAAATTTATTTTAAAGTGCTACCATAAGTGTGAGAATAATTTACCCTCGTGGCCATCGAATGGCCCCCGTGCTATCCGAACCGCAGGCCACTGGGCTTTTTTATGTCAAAACCGGAAACAATCGATCCATTGAAGGCGGAAATTAATAGAGAATGCTACGAAATTTCTAATGAAATGATTCGCCACGTTTGCGGTTACATTGCTTCGCGTTATCAGCATTGTTTGGATCAAATTGGTCATAAATTCTTGGTCTGTCCTCTTAAATTTATGTAATTCATCAAATTTACACTGTTATTATAACCACGCATCTTTTTGTTTAAATTTGCTATATAATGTTTTCATTATTCGTTAAAATAGTAAAATCAAATGATAAAAATCAAAATAAAGTCTTCAAATATTTAAAAACATATTGACCACAATTTTCTACAAAAAGTTTTTAGAAAATAATATAAACATATATTTAAAATTATTTGTATAAAATTAATTATTTATTTATATTAAAATTATTTGTATAAAGAATCTGATTTGAACACCAGGCACCTTGTACCTATTTACTTGAACAGCATATGCTATTCTTAATCTTTTTAATAAAAAAATACTGTTTATTTTTATTCTCGACATATACAGAAAATGTAATAATATATAATAATAAAATATTGACATAAACAACACTTTTATACAGGTGTTCATAGAATCAAACAATGAATCCAATTCCGATTTTCCGTTCGTCCGTCATCAAGATAACTCAAAAATGAAAACAGATAGCAGGCTGGAAATTTTGAGACGTATTCTAGACCTAAATTTGAGGTTAAATTCATGATTGAGCAAGATCGGTCCGTTGGGTCCAATGAATCCATGATGCAACTTTTGAACCATAAAAGATTCAGAGAAACTCAGAGAAATTCAGAGACAAAAAATACTTGTTTTTTTAAAACCAGCAACTGTTGTTTGAAACTCTTTTTCGTTAAATGCTTGGATTTACCAAAATTTTAAGACGTGTTTAGCTTGATAACAAATATATAATTACAATAAATATTATTATATGTATTTATAACTGTACAGAAGCATATTTAGAGTATATTTTGAATGCTTATCAATACAAATAGTTGATACTATATGTCGAGTATCTGAACAATTAACTCTGGATCTGTCCAATTAAGTTAATTGGACGTTAACTGTTTGTTATCTTCACTTGTTTTTATATACAGGAAAAAATAACTGGAGGTACTGATTGTTAAAACATTCGGTTTATTTTTGATAATCAATCGTTTAACTATTTATAATTGTTACTATTATTAAAATAATCACAACAATTAATCGTACTATATTGAAGCAAACCGTTAAAAATTTAAAAATTTTATTTTTTGCGTATGCCAATTATTTTTAAATTAATTGATAAAGTTTTTGAAAACTTTATTTTGTTTTGGTCAATCCTTGAAGTGTTCAATAGATTAGAAATCGTTTTTAAATACCAAATACAATTACAAAAACGTTTGTGACTGTGTGGTTTTAAAATAATTGCTAATTATGACACTAGATGACATTATAGAACATTTTTAGTTTTTTTTTATAAATTTTCTTAATTGGGTCTAAATTAACCATCAAAGTTGTCTCAAACTCACAAACCTTAATAAGCGAATCACAAACAATTCACAAAGGAGAATGAATCAAATTTCTAATTTTTTTGTTATATTTGGGCTAATCGGAATAAGGTAACTTTGTAATGAGCCAAAATTGTATTTACTTTTAATTCAAACAAATTTAAATCCATCCTAAAAACCTAATAAAAGAACATCTTCCAGAAAAAATCCGTAGACTTGGCTAAAGTTGAATTAATTAGTGACTTAATTTTTTATTTTAATTTTTTTATTCAAGCTTCTTTCTTTATTTCAATATTTAATTTTTATCGAAAACAAAAGCATGAATTTAAAATTTTTATTTGGCAATCCGAACTACGCTGTAAAAGTTATTATGAATAAATACATTTTTTTTTAATGAAAAGCCAAAAACACAGTTTGGTACCTACTTCACATGATGTAAAAGATTAAAAATTGAAATTTATTATCTTAAAAAAAAATAATTTTCGTATTATTAAAACAATAAATTTGATATAATGAAGTTAATCTAATTTAATACACTTACCGTATGCCTTAATGTTCTGGACTGACGCAGAGGCTGAGGCTCACTGAGGCTCACAAGTATATGTATGTGCATTATAATAAATAGAATATTTACAGTGTCTTCAACTTGTATGTACTTACAACATTGACAAACAGAGCAATATTCTTATTTTATTAAGTAAATTTTAGGAAGAATGGCTAATAGTAAAACATTATTTATTTATTTGTTTAAAACTTAATATTAATAGATGAATCATGTTAATATAAAGTACTACACGTCTTAAATTAGTTCATAAAAATTGTATGCTTTAAAATAAACATTGTAAAATCGAAGAATGTCGATTACTACAACAAACAGTTCCATTAAAAAAAATTGATCTTCATTGAACCTAGCTCATCCACTTAAAAATATATATGTATACATTACAATGAGTTGTAGTTTGGATATGACATTGGAAAAATTTATTTTCAGTATTTCAATCCAATACAATTTTCTGTACTATTAAGCTAACGAAATTATTCGAAAAAAAAAGTTTTTTTTCGATTTTATTAACCCCCCCTTTCTCATTTTTACCAGATTGAAATACACAAAATAAATTTTTCCACTTCATACCAAACTTCAACTCATTATGTGATAAAGATTTCAAAAATTCTTTATTAAAAGACTTTATTCTTTATGTTTATTAAATAAATTTTTGTCCGGTGTATTTGAATCTTCTAAAAACCCAACATCTTAATTTATTTAACGTTCTGGTAGTTTAGCGCTCAGTTTGTTTATTAACCCTTTTCAAAATAAATGGAAACAAACTTTTTTCAAGCAAAAATTCTTAAAAACTTTTTTACTTTGTATATTTTCTGTGATATTTTAAATAATAATAACATCTAACATAATATTCAAATTTATTTTTAATTTAATTTCTTCATTTATTTTATAATTGTTTTATGGTATATTTTTGTGTTGGAATGAAAATGAATATAACTGATTCAAGTATTATTGTTGTATAAAAACTATTTAATAAACATACTAAAAACCGACTTTGATATAATCATGCAATAAAAAGTATGAAACAAGTAAATATACTCATCATTGATTCGTAGCCTGGGTTATTCTACCAAATCGATTTTTATAACACACTTTTTGCTAGAATACAAACACACATTCATACTTCTTAAAAAGGCTACTAAAATCTTAACCCTTCCTTATGCCTTTGCCACAGTCGGGTAAAATGCAACAATTATAAATAAATTCAAATTTAATGAGAATCAAATTGAATATTTAATTAAGAAACTTATATGAAGGAACAATTTTAAACCACATATTTTTATAAATAGTTTAGAATAACCAATAACCTTATGAAATCGACACCCATAATCAATTTTTAGGTAAGATTATGATTAGTGTCGACTTCGAAATGTAATTAATAGATCACAAGGAAATCATTTATAAAAACATGTAATTAAAAATTTTTTTTACTGCTTAGTAAATTTTTTCACTTTACGATATTTTTATGAAAATTGTTTTGGAAATGTTCACCAGTCCTAACAAATACTGCAGAATGCTACAGATTCTACGGAAGATTACGCTTTTAATAATTAATTTATGTAAGAAATTTTAAATATTCTTAGGAAAAACGTGAATAATTTTAGTTTTTTTTTTTAATATAATCATTTGTTTTGAACAACTTAAAACCACACAATATTCGATTGACAGCAGAAAATTTATCCGCACAGTGCTTCATTTGTACTGTAATAAATATGTTAGCTGTATTTGAGCTTGTATTATGGTGTATATACTATAAAAAGTCACACACACTCACGTAACGAAGCGCAGGCAAACAAAAATAAATTTCGTTTTAATCCGCTGAAATACATTTGGATGGCCTCGAAACATGAAAATATGATGTCAATCCCGTATTAATTTTCAGGGCGATCCAATAACTTAGCCACAAAAAAGTGAAAAAATAATGCTTATGATAATGTTCTGTATGCACCTGTAGTTATAAGTTAAATTTTTTTGGTTTCATCCGCATTAAGGCTGTTTATATGTAAAAAATAATTGTGTAAACACTTTTTTCTATGATACAAACAACGTGTTAAGGTACTTTTAAAAAGAACTTCTGGTCTTGCTACATTCCAGGATATTGCTTCTATAAAAGCGTTTCTTATCTCTAACTATCCATGAGTGATATTGTTAAGTGTTAACGTATATGTGCCTTTCAGTGTAATATTTTACGTGTTGGAAATGGTGTAAACTGGAATGTTACCCGCGGAAAACTTGACATTTCGACTACCGTTTCAATGAGCTAAGTTTCATACATGATTATACAGCAGATAATTATTCTCTTACTGTTTTGATTTCCAATGCAACAAATTCCAGTTACTATATTTATATAAAAACGGGTATAGTGTTAAGAAACTTTATACATTCAAAAACGATAGAAAGCTTATGAAAGTACGAAATGAATTTCTGAATCGAAATTCAACCCATCATTAGTAATCAAATAAATTTTATAATAACTATTAAATAATAAGAAATGCTACGAAATAAATGTAGATATTTTTAGAGGAGTTTGTTTGCAAAGTTTTAAAATTCCTTTCACGCATGAGAATAAAACATAATCTTTTAATTTATGTTGTCATTTCAACAATTTATTTAATTTTTAAACACAGTTTATTTTTAAATGCACTCTCAAATAATATTCAAGTTTATCACTTAGATTTATCAAATATTTAAGTTTATAGCTTGAATTTCTTTACAACTGAGTTTTATGTCCAATATGATTCATAAGTAACTGGACTCAAACATGCTGCCTTTTATCGAATGAATGATTATGGCTATAATTTTTTTTTTTTTACTTTTAATATGACAATTTTGGGAATATTCTATGTGGTATGCTTTAGCCTAAACTGAAATTTAATGTGTGAAGGTACTATTCTCTTTTTTCAGGGTTAAAGCTCTGATGAAAATATATCATTTAAGTATCTTGATCAAAAGTTCAAACTCTTTTGTTACAAGATCCACGCCATATCAAACTCATCTGAAATATGTGTTCGGTAATAATTGATTTCAAACAATATAATGCCATAAATAAAAAATCTCATAAAACCAAGAAGTCTTTATCAATAGCACTTTAAGAAGTCTTTATTCCAACTTCATAAAAAGTCTGAATTGTCAGTTCTTTTAGAAATCTTTTTCCCGATTTTCGTAAAAAGTAATAATTCTTGAGGAAACATAAAGGATTATTTATGCTTATAAAATTTAGGCACATGCCTGGTTTTAAGCACATATTGAAAAAAATCCAATATTTCAAATTTCTCAAATTTCTCAAATTTTTTTTTTTTTTATTATTATTATTTTCTTCATATTTAAAAATTATTAAAACAGACCTTTAAAGTGCAATATCAGCCGAGATCTTTCTCAATGAGGTTTTTAAGTATATACATAACTATATCAATGAATTTTAAATCATGCCTGGTTTGATTTGAAAAATTGTAGACACTGTAACATATAAGTTATTTAATTCGTATTATAAATCATACTATAATTTTAGTAGTAAATTGTAAATCATTACTGAATTATAATAATAATATTAATATTAAAATGGCCAATTACACACCACACAAATATTATTACTGAATACATTTGAATAATTTTATAATAAAATGGAAATCTATTATATATTAAGAGCAACCAACAAACACACCATCTAGTTCTGAGCTACAGCTCTAGTGTAGTTAAATACTAAACATATATTCATTCATATGTTTTTCTACTACATGAATTATCTTTGGAAATACGAATAAATAATAGACTATTTGAAGAAAATCAATCGTTGAAGCACATATAACGAACTTAAGCACGTTACCAAAGTTGATGTAAGAAAATAATAAACATAAAATAAAAATAATATTTAATGTACCATGCTTTTATGACAGACTAAAAACTAATTAAAAAAATTTCTCTATTTTCAAAAAACATGGGGAGCATGTAGCAGATAATTGATATACATTATGCTAGAAAGCATGTTCGCCCTCAGGTGATGGAGTGCTCTAAAAGAGGGAACAGACGACCAAAAGGTCTAGGTACAAAGAACGCGGTTGTGGTTCCCCTCAACTTACTGCAACTTATTACACTCTTATGTTGCTGCTTGTTTTTCGTTTAAATAATATAATAGTTTAAAAAAACTAAAAAAACACGCATGCATGCGTAGTTCGCGCACTAGCTCTATCTTTATTACTCTCATGCAAAGGATCCGTTCAGATGCGTTCTGCAGCCAACTTCAGAGAGTTACCTACAGACAAACAAACATACGAGTGAAGCTAATAAAAGCGTGTTAAAAAAGATAAATTATTTTATACTAATAAGTCCATTTTAAAAGCATAGTACATTAAAATTATTTTAATTTTATTATTTTCTGGTTTTTAGGGCTATGTGAATGTAATTTTTCGTAAAGTTTTGTTCTCATTTTTTATCATCTGTGTCTCCTCTTTATCGCTTTTCTTCATTTTTCACATATTTTTATGCATTGTCATTCACTTCTGATCTATTATCCAAATATCAACTCTCTAGCTCATAGGGAATTTATTTAGTAAAATCAATTACAACTTTCCACCCCGGCACACATACAAGAAGGCTAGTAAATAAAAACATGTTTAAATAGAATTTACTTCAAATATATATTATCTAATGAAATATCTATTACAGATTATGTTTTAAAAGAAAAAAATTTTTATGGTTTTATATCATCAGTCTATAGCACTTTTTCATATCTTTTAAAGGCGTATTATCATATCTGATTATTTACAGAACATAGGACGAAGAGTGGCTCGCGCTCAACTGATTGTGTTACAATCCCAATATAAATGATAACTAGAATTGAAAAAATATGAGATTCACTAAACTCCTTTCATTACTTTTTCATGCGCAGAAATACAAGAGTAATTTCAATGCGCTATTTTTTGGATTCGTATTCTTTTGCTTGTCAGGTCACTAGAAAAAGATGAAAAACCTTTAAAAATAGCTAACTTTTCTCATTTTCATAATTAAACGCATACAGACAGCTTGTTACATTTTTTTCATATAATGATATATAATTGTTATACCTTCAATTAATTATTTCCAGTTTTTTAAGACAAACGTTGAACGTTGCAGTCGTTATCCAATAAAACATTCACTTAAAAATCAACTAGAATCGGAACCACGTATGTAATATGCAGTATTTAGGAGAAATTTCCCTAAGATATGAAAAAAAAATTTCTGCGTTTCGAAGTCACTTCTAAGTATGTGTATTTAAATTTGGACAATCAATATCTTTCTGAATGCTATAGTTTTTAATTAGTACGGTACATATTATAAATCGATCGATTTATCGACCTTAAATGTCATTATATGTTTTAAATCAATATTCTACCATCGATGTTTTTATGAACGATGTTGGATGCTAAACTTTTAAAAAATCACATTCAACGCGGTTTCAAAGAAGCAAAAGAAGTTGTCTATACTGCACATGGGTGAGTGCAATGATAAACCATGGAATCCAACTCATAAGAGATATCAAATGAGTACAGAAAAAATTATTGTGTTGTTGTTAACTTTCTCAATATATTTATTAAAAGCTACGTATATCAAATATCTGTTATATAATTACTTAGCATCTGATGAAGTTTTGAAGGTTTGTTCTACTTAACCTGGTTGGTAATTTTCAAAGGCTTATTACTTTCGAGTTCGGAAGTATTTTTTCCTTGATTAAAAAAAAATGATTTTTGGTTTATATTTTTATATTTCAAATTTTTTTTAAATTTCAAAATGCCAAAATGTTGATGTTTATGCCTGTTAATATATATCTGTCGATCCGTGGCACTTCATGAACGTATTAGTACAGGAAATTTTTATACAGTTGCAATTTAAATAATTTTTCTTCGCATATCCAAATTGAAAGTCAATCATTGAAGACGCATCCGACATATAGCTATTTAGTTGAACATATTCGTATATAACGAGGAAATTTTCTAGCCATTATTGGAAATGTATTTTTATTTACTTTTATTATGCTTACAGGCCCCAATGATAAAAATTTATTTTTGAAATTAAATTATTATAAAAGGTTACGTGGAGTGAAAAATAATTAAATTATCGGATAGAAAAAATAACCTATAAACTTATTACTGCTTGAAAATAAAGTCAATATCTTGTCATTTACCAAATATATATATAAAGGATATAGAATAAAAATGAATTTATTTTAAAAGCGTAACGTTGTAAAAGAAATTAACGATTGATATCAAACTAATACAAGTATGTATTTAATACCTAATAATACTCTTTGAATAAAAATATATTTACGGTAATCCTATCAACCAATGTGTGTTCATTTAATAAATGTCATATTAAATCACATGGAAACAGAAAAAAAAAAAGAAACTCAACCGCAAATAAATATTTAAAGTCTATTAAAATGTATTGTGAGGAGTAATGATTATATTATTTGGGCATTACATTATTTGATTCTTAAATTATCAAAAACTGGTGACCACTTTAGGTATTATTTTCAGGGGCTAGTTATATAGGGGGGGAGGGTATCAGACCTGGTTAGATGTGTCGCACTTTGTGGAGAAATAAAAATATCCAATATTTGTAATATTGATTAAATAAACGTAATTTCTGATTCTCATACAATATATCAAATACAGTTTTGTATCCCTAAGCATTTAATCGTATATAATTTCTTAGTAATAAATGCAACATTCCACAGAAGGTTTCGCTTCAGAGGCGTTTCATATATCACAATAGTCTTTCTTCTTTCCTTGGTTGGCATGAAAACAATGATTTTGTGATCGTAGTTAATTTTTTGCACGCCCTTAGCTGCCATAGATATTAATGTAAGTGTATTAAATATACCTTGGACAATTTTATATTAAATATTTTTTTATTCTTTTCATCGTGGAGACTTTACTGCCTTACAATTAGTATATGTAATACTTAAGAATGTACAAAGGGCAATTAATTCGCCTGGATAAATATCGAAAATATCGAGTCGGATTCGGACTATTTTCTATTCATAGTGTAGATGAATATATTTTCTTATAACACTTTAGCATATTTTTCTAATGATAACATCAGCAAATTTTTATATATTTAATTTTATTATTCATTTGTACCAATTTCGAACAAATTATCAAAAATATAAATATATATATATAAAGTTTATGGACAATTTTTCCGATCAGTTTTTATTAAGATACAAATAGAGAGGTAATAAAACTAATGTTTCAAATTTCGGGCTGAAATAATTAATTTAAGATTTTTTTACGCAGAGAGCGGCTAAGTAAACAATAAACTATTTAAAACTATTATCAACTTTAGAAAAATGCAAAACTAAATAAACTAAACAATATAATTAAACTTTTTAAAACTATTTAGAAACTTTGGTGAACTTTATAAAACTATTCATATGTAATTATTTTTGAAACAAAAAAAATCAAACATATCATCTAATAACCTCATTTGTTTCCCCAAAATATGACGACACTAAACCTGCAACCAATGGCAGAAATTTTTTAAAGTAGGCTCTCAACAAAAATAAAATTGTAAGTTAAATTAGGGTTTTTTATACAAAATAAAATTATTGAAATGTAAAAATTAAAATTCCTCCTTTTTAGACTACATTTTATTAATAAGACAACAATTTTCCAGTGAAAACATGAAAGATCAGTTTAAACATCAAGAGAAAGCTTTTACTTCGCAATTTTTCGTCTTGTTTATTAACACTTCATCAGGCGGTGTACAAATTAAATTGATAAATATAGTTATTCATTTTACAAAAAATACCAATCAATTTACAACATCAATATAAACTTTAAAATGTTACTCTTAATGCTATCAAAAATTTCATCCCATTGTCGTATTTAATTTCAAATCACAGTAATAATTCTATAAGTTCACAGACAATTTTTTTCTCATAATATATGACAATCAACACAATAACTTGTCACTTCTAAATACCCCTGTTAAAAAGAGGTTGTCATCTTAGTCAATAATTAAACTGGTACAACGGCATAGAACAGTTAGGGTTGTAGCCTATTTATCGAAACTCGACAGCTATAAAAAATATCTTATAATAATAAATGAAAGACCCCCAACTGACTTAACGTAGTTAGGTATTGATTACCAGAGTTAAACAACAACAGATGCAGTAAGAACATGGATGGGAGATCCTCTAGGATTGCTGTGTACTGTTGTTGTATAGAATAAATATATACCCATTGTAGTCACTATATGACTTAAGTAGTTGAAAAGTGGCTTAAAATAAAAAATGAAAACTATTGATCTTAAATTAATCTTGCAAATCTAGCAAATATAAATTTTAAGTAAAGAAAATTTTACCCAAGTATCCGTTCTAGCCATCCCGTCATGAATGTCGCTTCCTTTTTTATCATGTATAATATAATTGTATAAACAGCTGATTTATAACTGTTGTTTAAATATATAGTGTCATAAAGATAAAAGTAAATCATTTCACTAATGTTTCTTTTCATATTGTTAGATTATCTGCCCAAAATCTTCACTTCATCAAAAGCAAAGTTATGTCCTGTATTAAAGTCGTGTTTTGTAGCGCAAAAAAAGACTTTTTTTTGTGTTGATTCATTCTATTTTTCAGCCGCAGTCTAGTTTGGCCCACATATTTATTTCAACTACATGGAGCACCATTATAGGCTCCATCTACTTATCAACTTCATTGTTCAATCTGGTATACATGTTATACATGGTCCTAAGGTAATAAAACGCAGGTCTCCAATCCATTACAATGAAGCACCTTAATATAGCTAGAGGTAGTCCATTTACAAACGTTACTTTGAAACAGTGAATGCTGTTCTTAGATCTTACTATACTTATAAGGTTCCGTGGAAACTTGTCAATGCACATGTTGATGAAGCCAATAAGATATATGTTTCTCCTAAGTAGACCTTTGACCAAATCAATATTATCCTAATGACACACATCATGACTTAGGTTGATCGTTTGATGTAGTAGGCCCGAGAACACCGACATTTTTTTAGAAATTAAATGATTGGACATGTTGTTCAGTAAATGTGCGGAGCTTGCGTGCGTTTGGCGTTCCAATCATTTCTTATAACCATGACATCTAAGAACGGTAACTGCCCATCTACTTCCACCTCCATTGTGAATGGAATCTTATCATCAATATTGTTAAAATAATCAAGTATTCTAACAACTTCATTTTTTGGTGCAGCCATCAAAACTTTATTTCATATCAATATATTTATATTTGTTTCTGTATAACTCAAAAATGGCCATATAATACTGTTATACAATACATACCAATGTAATTTAAGATAACTCATATAAGGCATCAGTTCGACAGTCTTTGTAGTTGTTGTTTATATTTAGTATTTAATAACGCAAACTAAAAATTTTAAATATCAAAACTTTAAATGTACCACGAAAATGACATTTTGAAATTGCTACACACATTTTTTGCTTATGTAATTATCGGAATACGTTATATTGAGCTTAGTCTTGTATTTAACCTTGGTCTTAAATACTTGGTTTTGCTTTTGGTTTCGGTGTTGCTTGTTCAGTATTGGTCTTGTGTGTATATAGACAATCTTGGTTTTGCAAAACAAAACCAAGAACAGCAATAACAGCTAGTTATTTATTATAGCCCTTTATTTATTTATAGCAAACAGAACTACAATGAAGCCAATTTAGATACTACATACGTAATATGCATTAATAACTTTTTAACTTTTCATATATTGCCGATTGTTTCTATATTTTACTATGATACTTTATTGTTACTTTTATTGCCCAGTTTACCTTAATTGTATGGTTATACGTCTATAACATCATCACTTTTAAAAAAATAAGCTTAAAAGAAGAATTTATTAAGTTTATACATTAATATGAATCCTCGCAACACTATGTTTTACATTAATGTTTGCTTCCCATTAATTAATACCTGTTTTTGCATTCTCTTTTTTCATTTTCATATTTGTTCTTTCTTTTAAAAGAGATAATAAATCATTAAAATAAGGTTATTTAATCATTTAAATTTCAGAACATTATATTCACTATAAATACAAACAGCCAACCAATTTTTTTTAGGCTTTTCAATATCTGCTTATCTGTCTATCATAAACATCGATAAATATGTAATTTTTAAAATTATATTAACTTGTAATGCAATAATTAAGTCAATTTCAGGTATAAAATTTGTAATATTGTATTTAATCACAAATAAGGGACAGCTAATTCCCCAATTCCTTTATTAAATAAAATACATGAAATTTCTAACAGAAATTAAATGGCTATTTGTTTCTCATAGAATCTTAGGCATGATAATAGAATTTTCTTTTACATGACTATCTTTTAACAAAAAAAACTTACATAATTATTAAGTTTATTTTATTTTTGAAATTTTATTGATTTTCAGTTGTGGGTAAGTTCAAATTTAAAGGATTTTATTACCAGAATCGATGTTTAATTAAATCTTAAAATACTTTGACGATTATAATTTCGCGTGTTGTTTTTGGGATATCTCCAAATACTTCTATAAGCAAAAAACATACATACATTATTCATATTATATATATATATATATAGCAAAAAACATACATACATTATTCATATTATATATATATATATATATATATATATATATATATATATATATATATATATATATATATATATATATATATATATATATATATATATATATATATATATATATATAATATGAATAATGTATATATGTTTTTTGCTTATAGAAGTATTTGGAGATATCCCTAAAGGTTTTAAAAACAACACGCGAAATTATAATCGTGAAAGTATTTTAAGATTTAATTAAACATCGATTCTGGTAATAAAATCCTTTAAATTTGAACTTACCCACAACTGAAAATCAATAAAATTTCAAATCACATCACAACCATATATCCGATATCTGGGAGTGATGCTTAATGCACGACTTAACTTCAATTAACAAGTGGAACATGTTGCCAACAAAGCATCAGCAGTAAGAGCTTCTTTAGCACGACTGATGCCGAATGTTGGGGGTCCAAAGCAGAACCGGAGACTACTACTGTCATCAGTAGACACATCAGTGTTGACTTATGGAATATCTATATGGACAGACACGCTAGACACCCAAGATTCATGGCGGAAAGCTGGACCAGTATATCGGCTGAGTGCCTTAAGAGTAGCTAGCACCTTTCGGACAATATCGGAGGAGGCAGTGTGCGTCATTTCCGGAACTCTACCTTTTCGAGTTCTAGCTAAGGAAAGTCGAAACCTTTACCATCGAAAGATGACAACCACACTGAGCGCTGAAGAACTCAGGGTAGAAGAACGACTGAAGAGTCATGCACGTTTGCAGTTTCAATGGGATGCTGCAGAGAAGGGTAGGTGGACTCATCGTCTCATACCACGGATTGATGTCTGGCTGAACCATAGTCACGGAGAAGTCAACTATTATCTCACGCAGATGTTATCAGGACATGGTTGTTTCCGGGCTTATCTACACCGTTTTAAGCACGATAATTCCCCGGAGTGCCCGTCCTGCCCAGAAGTAATCGAAGATGCGGAGCATGTTTTCTTTGACTGCCCACGATTTAATAGACAGCGTGATCTACTCGAGATTATCTTACACCGGAGTATCCAACCAGAGACAGTTATAGAAGTAATGCTGTCATCAAGAGCCTTTTGGAACGCCATCAGCAAATTTGCAACAGAAGTCCTTATAGACTTGCGTTCCATCGAAAGAAAAAGGGCAAATGACAACAACTACAACAACTAGAAGAAAGGTAAAATAACACCTTAGCTACCAGAAGAAAGAGCAGTAGCTATATCCTCCCAGGTCGAGTCTGACATACCAGGCAAAACATCTAAGTCAGAGATTCGTAAAAAAATTTCCTTCGTTATATAAAAAAAAAAAAAAAAAAAAAAAAAAAAAACATACTTTCATACATACAAAGACCTAATGAAGAGAGTTACACATGCTTGCAACGCCTCTATGCCTCGGAAACGTGGTATAAATCAGCGGTGCACTGGTGTAGCGATCACATTGGCGCTCTTCGTATGGAGTGTCTTAGAAGAAGAAGAATATCTCATCGCGGCTTACGTCGATCTTACTTTGCAGAACTGGTAGAAGAGTACAAAGAAGCTCGACGATAATGGAATAAAGCCATCAAAGATAGCAAATGACGCTGTTGGAGGGAACTGGCCGAGGAAGTAGAAAAGGACACTTGGGGAAGACCGTACAAGTTATGATTGTTATCTCCTTCAGAAGATTGTCTCCACGTTGTTTCCTTTACAGCGTGAAGTCACCTATCAGCTAGAATAGCCTGATTCAGAAGGCATTCCAACTGTCACCCAAGATGAACAAATGGAGGCATGGAATCCCAAATATTGCTCTTAAAACAGTGATTAAGGCAGGGACAGCGATATTCTCAGAGATCTACGATTTTGTAGCAGTGGTGATCGTGGCGAAACATCTCGAAGAGATAAACCTGGCTTTCGACATCACGTTTATAAGAATTATCATGATGATACGGTGAACTTGCAACTGGCTAAATATAAAACCGAAGCAGTGCTGATCACCAGCAGAAAGAAAATTGAAACCATCAGGTTAAACATTGGAGAGCACGAAATAGAATCACAACCATTTATACCTTATTTGGGAGTGATACTTGATGCCAGACTCAACTTCAAGCAGCAGGTGGAACACGTCGGTACCAGGGCGTCGATGGTGAAGGCTAGTCTCGCAAGATTGATGCCTAATGTTGGAGGCTCATAGCAGAGTAGACGACTACTCCTATCATCTGTAGTCACATCAGTGCTCAAATATGGCATATCTATTTGGGCCGATGCACTAGACTCACAGGAATCATGAGAAAAGATCGTCCAATCTATTGACAAACGAGTAGCTAGGGCCTTCCGCACAATATCAGAGGAAGCAGTGTGCGTCATTTCCGGAACCCTACCTCTCAAAGTTCTAGCAGAGGAATGGCGGGCCCTTTACCAACGAAGAAAGCCAACTGCACTGAGCCCTGGAGAGCATAGAATGGAAGAACGGCAGAACAGCATAGGCAGATGGGAACTACAAAGAGATGCAGCAGAGAAGGGTAGGTGGACGCACCGCCTCATACCTCGGATCGAAACTTGGCTTAACCAGAATCACGGCGAGGTCAATTACTACCTTACACAGATGTTGTCAGGACAAGGGTGTTTTCGAGAGTATCTACACCGCTTTAAGCACGATGATTCTCCGGAATACCCAGTCTGCCGAGGAGTTGCTGAAGATGCGGAGGACGTCTTTTTTGTTTGTCCTTGTTTCGATCCACATCGTGAAGAGTTGGAAAGAATCCTGAACAAGAGAATGCAACCAGATTCACTAGTGGAAGCAATGTTGTCATCAGAGGCTGTTAACAACACGTTTGCAACAGAGGTCCTCATAGACTTGCGTTCCATCGAAAGAGAAAGATCAAATCACAGAAGATAGAAGGAAGAAAGATAACAGCTTAGCAATCAGAAGCCTCTCCTCACGAAGTAATGCCTGACGGCGGTTTCCGTGGGGGATAAGAGGATAGCAGCAAGGGGTTTTACGGTTTAGTGAGTATGGGCGCTACCGTTGAGTTTTAGATGGCGCCGCGTAGTCTCCACATATCCAGGCTATATGTCTGGAATCCGTAAAAAGGATTCCCCCCTCTTAAAACACACACATACTTACATACATACACTTCGAGTTGATAACCTACTTTTCTGGAAATCACTTAAAAATAAAATCAATATACTTGTTGAGTATGATATAAAAGACTTAATATTATAATTATGGAAATACTACAAATTTTATTAAACGACAGCTATATTTTTCTCATGTTAAAAATACCACTCATTTTTTATGTAAAACGTATAACAAATACATCTAGTAACAAGGACAAATATGTATCATGCTGAATACAAGTACAATTATTAAGTACAAGAATATAGACTGTCCCCTCAATAAAACATTTTCTCAACGCTCTTCCAACTTTATTACCTCTCAAAAAAGTAATTTGTTCTTATTTTATAAAAAAAAAAGAACCGTGTGTATGATTTCTATGTTATACTCGACTTATATAAAATATTAGTTGTAGTCAGGGATTGGTTTTACAATAAAAACGTTCAAATTTTCTCTATCATAAAAAGATAAATTCATTATTATAAAGAAAAGTAGCGAACCTTAATAGTTAGGTCAATTAATTGAGCTCGGAAAAAAAAACAATGTGTTAGAGTAAGTTCAAAAAGTTTTTATTTCAGTTGGAACAATACACACAAATTATTTTAAATAGGAAAATAAAAATAGTAACTCAGATTGAATAAACTTTCCGAAGTATATAAATTAAATTACGCCTTACAAACTTTACTTAATCTTCATAAATAAATATTCCAATTAATGAATTTAAAAACAAAAAATAATAATTATTAATAAAATTGGATATTGCAAAACAAACAAAAAAATAAGTTCTCTAATTATTTGCAAATATAATGAAATTTCGCAAACTAAAGCTCTCAACAATAAATCGTAAAAATTGGATTGAATAATTAACTTATTTATCACAATAAATAACAATATATAATTGTTGTTACTTTTAGGTTATGTAACTTTTATATAAAAAAAGTACATCCAAAAAAAAAATATTTTGTTTAAACTTTTCTTTTATATCTAAAAGCATGCCTCTTATAACTAAAAGATATGCCACCAATATTTTAACTTTCTCCACTTTTAAGTTATCATGATGACGGGAGGACGGGCAGATGATTGTACCCTCACTATTTTTAGCATTAAAAGTGAAAATTATTACTAAATATAATATACCGTCATATACAAATTAAAGATGAGGAAGTTGTAGTTTAAAAAATTAAAACATCCATGGCTACTTGAGCACATGTATACGATAAGGAGACAAGCTGTATTTTGCACATAAATAAAATGGTAATATATCGTACGTAGTTACAGTATGAAAGAAGAAAATCATGGATTTACAGTAATAAAGTAATCACATTTCTCAATTGTGTCACAAATTATGACATAAATAATAATGTAAAAATACTCTTCTTTACTTCATTCGGTTTAGTTAGAACTGTTATACGTCTTATAAAAAACTTATCATCTGGAATTATATACTATAATTTATAAAGAAGTTTTTATTTGTACTTCAATAAAAATTATCTAAAATTGAATTAAAAGAAGATGGTTTGAAAACAGTTTCATAAGAAATACTATTTTAAAATTAAAAAATATACTACAATAAATAATCCCAGGCAAAGTCCTCAATAACCCAAAAGCTTTTTTCATTCGACACATAGAAATGTCAGAAAACATAAAATCTGTAATATTAAATACAAAAAGCTCTATCTAAACTTTCGTATAGGTGCTCAAAGAATCACCTAATTCCCGAAAATAACTCAAAAACGCATAGGTATAACAAGCTGTAATTTTGATAAAATTTAATGAAGTGGATTTTTACAAAATAATAATTAATATAAATAAAATATAAACATAAAGAAATTTATTACAATAGTTCCTATCATTTTCAGCTCCTATCATATTAGTTTGATGAAATCAGTAATTACTTGTTATCTTACAAGTAGTTTCATAGCTATTTTAAATTAAAAAATCACAAATTTTTACAATTTTTAGGAAATTTTAACTTATTTAGGGGTTTAATTTTTATGAGGCTAATATAATTTATTTTGTATTATTATTAAATAATTCATATAAGCTACATTAATATTTTCTAATATACTGTATCATATTATATCGTATTAAAACCTATGATTAACATTTAAAGTCGCCATCCCATTTAAGCTTATTTTAAATCAAATAAACGGTTCCACTCGAATAGACTTACAAGAAATCGAGCAGATAAAGAAAACCTAGTAAAATCGCGTATGTTTTCGCTGAGAAAATCGCATACATAATAAAATAATTAATATAGGTTTAAATAATACTTTGCATTGTTTAACAACACTACAATTTACTACTGCTTGAGGCGATATTCTTTTTAACCTTAAAATAGTCCTAGATCTAAACTGAGTAAGCCCTTCTAAAGCTTAATTAATTAAATACGTAGAGTATATATTTTGGAATAAATTAACGTAAGCAGTCCGTTTCTTTTTGATTGTTTCAAATAATAATTAAAATTCATATTTTTGCACTGTTTTTACAAAAACATGTTGTTGTTCTTGTTATTGTAGAATGTAAAGTATACAACATTATATTTGCATAGAATTTTGCATTGGGTGTATAAAATTTAATTGTTCTACATAATATGCACAACATTACAAAATAAATGCATGCATATGTATCAAATATTAGGTATATTAGATGTAATAAGTAAGGAAGGGGTCACCAAAATAATAACTATAACGATTTTACCACAAATTGTATGTTTTTCAAGTTGTCCTTCTTTGAGCATGGCACGAACAAAATACCATAGGTATAAATATTGGCTATGTTACATGTTACACGATTTCTTTTGGTGGGGTAAAACACATTTCCGATGGTAAATTACAACCAAGAAACGTTAGTCAAATTCGTCAAGGTTATCTCTCTTACTATCTTATCTTCAGGGGCGTAGGAACGAAATTTTTTCTTGGTGGGCAGGTTCGAAATTTTTGCTGGGTGGGCAGGTTCGATGAGTCATCTAACCCTCTCTTAGACTAGAAAGGTCAATTTTTCGTGAAAAACTATTGTTTTTCCCTTAAAATTATCCTACACGAAATTGTAATAGAGCAATAAAATTTTTAATCTCTTCAACAAAGGGGCATGGCCCACCCAGGGAAATTCCCACCCTGCCCATACGGCTCCTACGCCCCTGCTTATCTTATATATGTGTTATATATATCTTATAAGTGTTAGCGTGCGAGGCTCTTATACAGAGATACCGCGTTCGAATCCCGGCTCGACCTACGAGTAAAATTAATCTTTTTTACATTTCAAACCCAACCCAAACCAACAAAACAACACAATAAAGTGAATAATATTTTTCAAATAAGATTTTGTTATTATAATTGTATAATTTTTTATAATGTAATGATATATTTGTTTAATATTTAAAGTCATTGGAGTAGCTAAGTGTTAGCGTGCTGGACTCGTCTTCCGCCTCGACTTAATATAATTTCCAAAAAAGACAATTTATAAAAAAAAAAAAAAAAATACTGAACAAGGCTCGGTCATTCAGATATTATAATTTATATAGCGTACGCTTAATGAATGCACTAATATCGCAATAAAATTTTGGACTGACAAGTAAAAACTTACAAAAGAGTCAAAGTTGTATTTACAAGAAGTACCAATAATATTAAACTGAAATATGTAACTCCAGTAAAACTTATATAAATATCTTGGTATAAATATTAAAAGTGATTACAATCAAATAATGGCATCTAATCGCGGAAGTGGAGGATAATGGCTGCTTGACACCAATAAAAAAAAAGTGTGTGCGTGTAACCTTTACGCGCGATTGAAGTAAAACTTCTTTGGCGTTGACGACATATATCACTGAAATGATTAAATATTAACTTAAATAAATAAATATTATATTATAATTTAATTATATTTATTATTCATGTGCTTTACAAAGATTATTTAAATGTTATATTAATATTATTCATTCGAAACAGGTAATTGAATGTCATCATAATTTCCTCGCAAACGCTGACGATATAATCTCATCTTTTCAGCAGCTTTAGCATTTTCTTTACCTAAAATAAAAAATTTATCTTATAATAACATTATCTTAATAAATGAAATTTAATATATTTTATTTGATTATTGAAAAAAAAAAATAAGTTGTTAAACAATAGAAAAATGAACACTTACGTTTTTTACAGATCAAGTTATTATCAGGTACTTGATTTTTTCTTTTATTATTATTTATTGATGAAAGAGTAAAATGTTCCTGGGACTCTGCCATTTCATTTAATATTCACTATTTCATTTTATATTCTATTTAAAATTCATGAATATAACTTTCATATTTTATAAATACTTTCATTTCTTAAATAAAATAATTGAGAGTAGCAAATTGAAGGTTAGATCAGCACATGTCAATATAACCTTGTTATTGAATATTATAAAATGTCACAATTGTCAGAAAATTTATTTTTAATTTACTTATTTTAAAAGTAATAAATAAACAAGTATATTTAGAGATTTTCAAAAAATTTAATTAAGTCAAGAAGCGTGTAGTATATGACATATACTTACAACCAATCAGAATTATTATTTTTAAATGGCGGAAACTACACAGACTATAGTAAGCGTTACTTCCGTCAGAAAAAAAAATCTGAGTTACTCCCTACTCGCGCCTAAAGAAGTTTTACTTCAAAATGTATTGTGTAATAATTTCACTTGAGAGTGCGTTTATCACCTGCTAGATCTGAAATTTTGTCTATCCGTTCTCAAAAGTGTGCGATTACCATATTGATAGATATAAAGCTAAAACCAGATTTACATTTAACGACTGCTAATTAAAATGTCAATTAAATGGCCTAAAGAATTAAAATATTAATGTATACATAATAACGTGTTAATGTTTGCTTCCAAAACGCTTTGATTTTTTATGGGCGGGGGTCATTTTCAGGTAGTAAATTTATAACAAAATAAAAAATAATCAAGCAAATGCTTGTATCACATTTTATCTCTACGCTGGTAATTTTTAAACTCGTCATTTATAAAATATGCAAGAGATTATTGATTTTTGTATAAAGCTTGTCACGCTAGCAAATATTTTGGTCTAGGTGTTCATAGGCGTCTTAACGTCTGTCCGTCATCGCGATAGCTTAAAAACTACAAAAATCTTAAGCTGAAATTCTGGTGGCGTATTCTAGACCTCAAAGCTGAATTAAAATTCGTGAACAAGCAAAATCTTTCCATTGGATCCAATGAATCCATAACCGAACTTTTAAACAATAAGATATATAAGAAATATTCATAATCAAAAAATTTCGCTAAATATTTAGATTAGAATAACTATTTTTATAATATACTGTTATTATTATACATTAATTATTATTAAAACAATTAACACTGTGGTTTGCTATCTTTACTTGTTTCTCTCTACCATTGGTGGTTTTTTTAGACAAGTAATATTTTTTTAATTTCGTTATTCAAATTATAATGTGGAAGTTTGAGAAAAAATAAATATATCAGTTAGATCATTTGTTGAAGTACCACGTTAACTAAATACTTTTTGGTCGACCCTACTAATATTTGTTGAATTTAATACATTATAATGTAGTTCTACACTGTCTGTATTACAGACTGTAGCCTGTAGTCCATAGTCCGTAGGTACTCTAATGTTTTCAGTAGCTTTTATTTTCATTTCTTTTGTTATAAATAAATAAACCAAACACTTATACAAATACACATACATTACATTCGTATATGAAAAAAAGAGTGGTAAAAAATTACGATATTTTATTCTTTTTTATAATTTACGTTTTGGATATATGTATCGTTGTTGAAACTATTAAGCCGGAGGATAAATTTCCTTAATAATATTTTATTTTCAGATAATGCTCGATAATATTTTATTTCAAAAACAAAAATGTTTCAGATTTCTGTTCATTACGAATTTGTCATCAGCTTGTTTTCCATTTAGAATGTTTATAAATCTCTTTACCCCAACAATCATCAATTTTATATCTGCTAAATATACTAATGAATACTATTTTTGAACGTAAATTCAAATCTGAATTTTCATTCGCTTGAAAATATTGAAGGAACAAATTAAATTTTTTATAGAAATAACAAGTCGATTTTAGCATAGCGTGCATTTTGAATGAGTGTTTTAGATCGAAAAGTTTATGTAAGCCTATGAATGCGGAAAATCGTTCAATTAGGTCTCATGGATTCATAACGCATCTTATAAATCGTTAGATATAAGAGAAAATTTAAAATACAATAAATATTTGTTTCTTTAATATAAAGAATATTTGTTTGAGGTATTTTTCTATTATTAATATTTCCCAAATTTCCAGATAATTAATAAACACGTACATGCTAATCATTCAACAATACTAGTAACTCCGTGAACTATAGATATCATTCAAAAAGTGACTAAAAAATGAAGGGAATCAAAAGAATGCATAACGTTTATGCTTTCGCTGATCATTTCATTTCACATGGATTGCAAAAAGTTGTATCTTCCTGGCTTGCATACAAGAAAATTTTTATTTTCTTCCTGATATTTGTATGGATTTTCCAACGGGAGGAAAAATTTTAAATTTTTTCTAAGTTCCCTCATTATATCAAATAGTTTAGAAAAAAACGCATTATTGTGATTAGCAAAGCATCTTCCTAGTTGAAGAAATAGATTTTCTATTTACGTTATATTGCAATTTATTTTAATCCGATAGCAAAATACACACTTTTTCTAGTTTATATAGAAAAAAGTAGGTTTTTCCAAATCGAACAACGACTATGAAAATTTACAACGGAAAAAACATTGTAAGATAGATAGACATATGCTTACAAATACAAACACTGGAAACAAAAGCAAATGTGTATAACTTTAAGGATTAAGTATTTCGAATTTTTTGAATAATGATAATAATAATTTTATATTAAACATTGTTTAAATTTTAATACTCAACCAAACACAGAATATTTGAAAAAATAAACAGCGCCAGTTGTTTTCACACACTTGTTTCTTATGAAAAATAATAATAATATAAACTTTTATTAAATATGCATTTATTTATGCCTTTAAAATAAAACCACTACATATTACGTTATAAATATAAACTTAGTAAAGTATTACATAATAGTAAGCATTATGTCAGCCATAATATCACATATGTATGTATGCATATATCATGTGTATATTATAATTATAACAAACTCGATGAAAAATATGTTAAATAGTATAAATAAAAATGTATATGTATAGTATATATAATATGAGATGAGTGAACGTGTTTGTAACATATCAAATCTTATGGAACTAATTTTAGAAATAGGCCGACATAACTATAATAATATACATATGTACCATACCTATTGTTGGTTATTTTATTATACCTATATGTATATGCATATATATGTATCTATATATATATATATATATATATATATATATATATATATATATATATATATATATATATAGATATATATATATATAGATCTATATATATATATATATAGATAGATATATATATATATATATATATATACATCTATATATCTATCTATATATAAAAATAAAATAAATCATCATCTAGACTAGAAGTTGGAGAGAGAAATTCAAACGTATAATTCAATCTTCAAATTTGAATTTTGAAAAAAACATGTTTTATTGTTATTAGTAACATATGCGCTCAAATGTGCTGATTAAATAACATAATCAAATTTATATATCAAACAGTGGTCTAGGTGCGACCCTCAATATCCACACGACAACTTCCCAATGAGGAGATTAAAAAACAGTTTGTTTGTAATTACGATATTTCTAAACATTTCCACTTTTCTGAACCACATTTTTATTAATATTTGTTCATTAATTATGAAGCTATATGCGTTCCTCTAATAGAATAAGTCAGGAGACACCAAAATGCCGACATGTATAAAAAAATTTGAAATTAGTTAAATTTTTTTGTTTGTTTTTAAATCAGGAATAATACTTTCGAACTTGAAAGTAAGACAACAATTTATTGTGAAGTTAAAATATATCATTTTCTTGTGGTAGAATGCAGATAATTTTAGAAAACTTGATATGCACTGCCTGCATTCACCACCCAATAAATGTGTTGCCAGTGTTTGGGGGCAAAGCAAGCGGTCAGGCGAAGTGCAAATACAATAAAACTTGATCAATTTGTACTATGGTCTCTCAACCAGTAATAGAAACACCGCTATAATTCTAAAGTTTGTTGCACCACTTATTTTCTACCCGACGGTTGCAAGGTCAAAATAGGATAGCTTGGTCTTTGACATTGTATATGTACGTATGTATGTCCGATTTTATATCCCTCAGTAACTACTGAAAGGCTGGGCTTATTTTGATGAATAATATGTTTTGTCTTTATTGCTCCAGTGTCATGGATGTATAAAAATAATAAGAATTCGAAATGGTGAATATTTGTATTGTGTTGTGAAAATGAAGGATGTTAAAAGGTGATTACAGATAGATATTGTATAAACAAAGTTCCCTCCATATTTTTGGCAAAAACAATTTATGCCTTGTATATCGTGCAAAAGAGGAGCTTTTCACTCAAAAGTAAAAATCTAATTTTTCAAAAGGAAAAATCACCAATTTTTATTGATTAAGTCAACACCAATCACATTTTCATCTAAAATTCGTTGACGTCCACTTCGAAAGCACACAAGAGATATTAATTGTGCGAACATGTTTTAAATTTTTGATATACCTTAAAAATCTCTGACCAATTTAACATCTATGGCGTAAATCATCCACACGGGCTAGCCTACAATAAATAACTTTGTAAAATGATGATTTTATATATTATATACTTTTATACACACGTAACTCTTGTAAATAGTGTCTATGTATTTTGTATCTATATATATGCATGCGATGAAGATGATGATGAGGTTATTGTATCCAGTATCGCATCGTAACGTATCCACCACTCTCACTGTTAGTAAACAATAATCACACATTGTTTTTACTCCAGATATTTTCATCATAATATACATTATAGAAAATACAATATGAAAAATATCTTTAAATTCTTAGAATAATCAAGGTATAAAATATATAGACTAGGAGCTTGTGGGTAGTTTCAAAGATGGATCATAACCCGCTCTACTACAATCAGCAAAACTATTCAAAACGTAAAAGTATTATGTGTATATCGAAAAACCAGGAATTGCATCCTATGATTACACCTCCGTTTATAATTGAACATCACTAGATTTCTTAAAAACTGAAAAAATGTTCAGATTATTTACTAAACGATATCTACACTTGAGTCACCTAAAATTTTCGAAAATTTACTTATTTAGTCTATAAACGATGTAAATTAATTTTAATGGTCTATATCTGATTATATTTTCATACTCTATTATAGTATATGACAGTTGATAGACTAAAAAATATTCACTGTTAAAAATTAATTTTCATCCTTTTTTTAGAAACTTGTTTATTCTCGCAAATCTAAAGAAAGCTATATATATAAGAATGGAAAAGGTTCTCAATTATTTAAATTTATATTTCAGAAATAATGGTTTTTAATGTAGATATACCCTAAGAAGTAATATGAAAATTTCCTTAGTTATAAAAAATCTACAGCGATTTAGTTAATAAATAAGGTATTGTCGAGAATTGCAATTCTTGAATTATCAATGTATATATATTTTTTTGAATTTTTTACTGGCTGTCGTAGAAGTCGTTGAATCATTGTATGCTAATTACGGAAATCTTCTTGCAGAAATCACTGTACGTCATCACCTCATTCTAATTTGTAAATTCTGATAACGTACAGTGATTTCTGCCAGAAGATTTCCGTAATTAGCATACAATGATTCAACGCCTTCTACGACAGCCAGTAAAACTATTCAAAAACTTAAAAAAATATATATACATTGATAATTCAAGAATTACACTTCCCGACAATACATTATTTATTAACTGAACCGCTGTAGTTTTCTTAGAACTAAGGAAATTTTCATATTACTTCTTAGGGTATATCTACATTCAAAAGTTTGTTTGAGTTTAAAAGGAAGGAGTAAGAAAAAATCTATCAAACCTTCTAGAGCATTAAATTTTATATAAAAAGAGTTCCTTAATAAAAACAACGAAACTAGAGCTTCTAAACGTTTTCACACACACACATTTATAGACTTTTCAAGCTCCGTAGATTTAATTAATATCCAAAAAAGACATTTTTATGTACAATTTTATGCATTTGACCCAATCTAACTCACTTGCCTTGTATAAAAGTTGATTCTGCAAGGCTGATTCCTGCAAGAACGTAGTTTCCGCACTTGGCCTATGATACATCAATGAAAAAATGTACAGTATTGTATAAAAACTGTTACTCAAACCGTCCAGGAGATCTCAGTATAATTTATATATTTAATGAAATAATTTCAACTCCAGAGAGTAAGAATCCAAATGGTTGGGAGATGGCATTTGGTTGGGCACATACTCTAAATAACATCAAATCTTATAACAACGAGTAAGTACAACTTTTACGGCATACAATTCGTAATATCATTATACACGAACATTTTTACCTAAGAATATGTTACCCCTCATTTCAACCTGTCCTTAGGAATCATCTCCCATACTATATTCCTTCTAATGTTCATAATTTTAGAAACAGCCACTAAGTTTTGTGGCATAAAAATATTATAAATCCATAGGGAAATCTTATTGATAATAGTCAGTGTGTTAACAAACCTAAGGAAGATTTTATATTTCACGAAATATTCCCCAGCAAAAACACGTAGCTGTCTTTTTTAAAGACATTTCTTATGTAGGCATATGTGCTATTTTTTCTGTAAATAAACACCAGTGTTTCTGGAGTTTACTGATTGTTTGCCTAGCAAATTATTTACCTGAAAAGCTTCTTATAAGAATTACCTTCGAATAATTTATATTCTTAACAATTTTCAGATAACAGTTAACACAACGTTTTGTCATGTTTCACACAAAATGGTTTTTCTGTTTATTATCCATATTTCATGCCCTGCGAAAACCATCGATTCGCCTGACAATGTTTTTCATTATTTTATCAATTTGTTTTTTTAGTTTTGGGTGGCATCATTAATTACGCCAAACAAAAATTTGTATGAGTAGATTGATATAATGTGTCCTTTGCTTACGGACTATAATACTATGACAGAAATTACAAAATACAAGTAACTGCTTACATCGTGTATAAATTTTTGAGCTACTTATAACTATTAACATTTTATATCTTTTTTTATAGATCCAACCCATTATAAGGCTGTGATTCAATGATAAATTTCGCATTCTTCTTTTTTGTGCAATTAAAGGTGCGATGATGGTACTAAAATTAGGAGTAAACTTAGAGTAAAATGTGCACATTCCGATAAATTTTTGAAGTTCCTTCAACTTTAAATGTAAAGCAAAATTTTCGATATCACAACATTTGTCGGGATCAGAAACTCTTCCTTGATTCGATAATCCATTACCTAAATTACAGTTTCAAACGGATCAGGAAAAGTTTAATTTTATCCAGGTTAACTGTTAAATTTATTTCTTTAAAATGTACTCTATGAATTGTATTTATGAGTTCATTTAGTGACGAACTGAAGGTAAATAAACCATCATATTATTGCATAAAGAATCATTCACGATGAAAATCGGCAAATTCCCTCACCAGGTAACGATTCAGTGTCTGGGCCGAATATTCGATTACGAAAGGAAAAACGTTGAAAACAACTGACCAACTTGAGTGATAATAGCCGTAATATGAGACGACTCTTCGACTGAAGATATCTGATAAATACTTATGTTAAATATAGAAAAATACTCAACTGAACCAAAACTATCGAATATAACACGCGCTAAACGGATCGAATTGTATCTTCGTGTTAACATTAATCAGCACATAGGTATATCCCTTACCCTATCATAGGTATCATCCCTCCCCTTTTTTGCTTTGCCGTCAAAAAAAGCACTTCCATGAGAACTTTGACATAAGGACTTTCCCGTCACTAATTCTTTTATATGTGTTTCTAAAAGTTTTAATTTATCAATTGGCAAGTAATACGTTATTTTTCGAAAAAGTCATGAAAGAAATATTTTATATTCAAAGTTTTTTGCTAATCCAATAACTTTAGTAAAAACCGAAGATAAATCCTTTAAGATTCTATTACGTTTTAAATTTTGAGGATGATTCAATATCGCTTTATATTCTGAAATACCCGAAGTAGAATTAGAATGGTTTTTTTTAAATTTAGAAACAAAATTCCAATTCTACGATTAAAATTAAATTTAACTTTTGAAAGTGACAAATCTATAATAAATAAATCATTATACGGAAGCGAATCTGTTACAAAAAAATTTTGAATTCCAACTAAATTGGTTCATTTTAAAATAAAGATTACAAGACTTGTTAATGTTGAAGGTGAATGAACCTGGTAAATAATTTTATAGGTTCATAACTTTGTTAGGAACCTTTGAAATTAACTTGAAAAGTTTTGACGATAATAAAGTTAGGACACAACCGAAAATAATGTTACTGTAGATCTACTATAAAAATGTATATGGATTAACGGTAATAGTGAATTACGAATGTGTAGATATCTATTTAGTTTTTGGTGGTTTAAAAATATAAAGTATTTATAGTCAAACCGGATTGTTTTGATGTAGAAGGCATCAATTCCAAAATTTGTTACAGGGGTACTTGATTTATTATATTAACGTTTCCTACATGGCGAAATAATGCTGTCCTAAAGATTTGCAATAGGCGCAAGAAGTAGAACGTATATAAATATGTGATCATCCGATTATCTTATTCATTCGATTAATACCAGAAGATCAAGTGTGAAAAGGCCCGTGTTAAAAAAAACTGAAAATTCCTACTACTTATAACTAGGGAGAAAACAATACGAGTAAATACAAATACATACACAATACTTTTCTCCGCTATCAAATACTTTTAGTATCAATACTTTGAAATTAAATATCGAGTAGGTATCAGTCAAAAGTAATCATATCAGTTTATGCTATTGAGAAACAAAAATGTATATCTTAAATTGAAGTTCTTGAACGCATCCATTTTTAGCTTCTCATTTTTTTTTTTGTCTTAGTTTTGTGTAGTTGGCAAGCTTGTATGTTCGTTAAAATAAGTCAGCCAGCGCCTCCATATTTTTGTAGTTATTGTTTTCTATCGTAAAACCATTCGAATTTGTTCCAATACAAGAGAATCATTAGGCGAGAATTACATTACTTTATCCAAATCATACCTATGCTTAATTGTCTTACATCGCAGCTAAAGAAATTTTCATCATCAATAGAATGTGTTACACAGTTGCAAACAAAACTACTATCTGAATGCAAAAACCTCCATTTTCATGGCGCAAATACATTTGGGAGGGCAACACAAAAATTGAAAAACAATATTAAAGAACGACAATGTCGAGCAGTGGGTCTGAAGATGAAACGGCTAACGAAGATTTTGATTTTTGGTCACATCACAAACAACTCGCAGTTAGCCAGAAGCGAAGACGTTCCACGAAAGCCCCTGTAGTGTCAATTTATTTGACTAATCCAGTATGCGCTTTAAAATATAACCCATTAGGCGAATAGGAGGATTTAAAGCCAGTATTCCCAGCGTTATATAAACAAGCTCGAGTTTATTTGAATGTAATAGGTACCTCTGTACCTTGCGAAAGGCTGTTTTCCACAGCTGGCGCAATAGTCACTGCTTTTGAAAATAGCCTAATATAAAAATTAATATTTTTAGGGAGCATTACAAAAGCTGACTTTTTTTAATAATTTTGTTTTTATAAAATAAATAATACTAATACTTTTTTGGGTTTTTACACTAAATTTTCCAAAAACTATTTGATGCGAGTAAGTATGGATACTTTTCAATCGGTACAGAGCAAGTATCGATACTTGACGACCATTATCGAGTAAAAGTATCGATACGTATCGTTTCATCCCTACGTATCACCCCTTTAGAAACATAAATTCCACTGCAGCTCTTACTTATCTCTTTCTGTTATGTTAGATACTTATAATTTAATATGTTAACAACCCGTAATTAAAAGCAAATGGAAGAAGTGGAAGTACGCTTTCTTATATTTTTAATCAAGTATTTTGACACATGATTTACGCGGTATCTCGTATTTTATTTTCTTAAATCACGGTTCCAAAATATTCTGCAAAAAATTAACAGCTCTATTTTCATTAAATAAATAATGGTATATAAATGAACATGGTGCTATAACAATGTTAATTATTAGAAATAACCTAGGTTTTTTTTAGCATTATCTCTTTTTTATATCAATATCTATTTTAACGGGACTCAACGCTTAAAATATAAAATTTGTTATACTTGATTATCGTATATAATCTAAAATTTTTTCAGTTTTCCAACTCTACAAAAACATGTAAAACATAAGCTAAAATTTAAAGTAGAATAAATATTTACAATGCACTGACACTCATAACAAATTGTTTAAATTTACCTTGCACTTCTTTCTTGAATCGTGAATCTTTATTTTCGCATTGTCGACACACAATTGTATGTCAAAAAATTTTCAATTTCATTTTTGAGGTGAAAATAATCCATCTTTCTATCTTGTAATGTTATTCTAAATGACCATATAATATTGTCCTATTTATACCTACGAGTATTTCGAACAGATGTTTAGTATTTTATTTTATAATATTTATAACAATAAATATGCAAAAATCTTTGAATGCAGCCAAAAACTATAAAATAGAAATAGCTTGCAAGTATTTTGCTCGTAAACTATTGTATATATGGCATTATAAATCTATTATCTACTGATAAAACAAGTAAAAATAACAAACATAGGGTTACTTAAAACACATGCATTGTTTATTATACTGGGTGTAAAAATAGAAT
This sequence comes from Chrysopa pallens, assembly GCA_020423425.1. Classification (NCBI taxonomy): domain Eukaryota; kingdom Metazoa; phylum Arthropoda; class Insecta; order Neuroptera; family Chrysopidae; genus Chrysopa; species Chrysopa pallens. The sequence goes on from CM035592.1 coordinate 92,353,644, forward strand.
TTTGAAACTTAAAAATCTCGAAAAATAATGACTTTTTAATACAAAAAAAAGTTTTGCATAAAAGTTGACGTATTATTATATAAAAAGATGTATGCATGTCCTATTGCCGAGAAACAATAGTTTAGAAAAAAGTTTCATGCAAAAGAAGAATTGAAGCGTTTACTTAATGGGTGGTACCAAATAATGATCTTAAAATGTTATGTTTGGATCATTTTCGATGTCAAGAATGTGGTTTCATTTAAATTGTTAAACTTAATGAAATTCATTCTGAAGGTCTAGTCCAACTATTCCATTCAGGTATGAAATTCATGATTTTAACCTAACCATTTATAAATTAAATCAAAACTTGGAAGAACAACTGTTCAAAGCTACAGACACAACAATTTTATATTAAGAGAAAACATTTTGTAGAGACAATTACTACAAGAATGAATATAATATAAATCAAATTGGTAAAAAAAAATCATGAACCTCTTAGTTATATGTACTCTCGGTTATTACTGTGATGAACTTAATTAAAACGAAGACACGCAGAAGGTGTTGTAAAATATTAATGGGTAAATAACGTCGAGGTCATCGTAGATAAAGAAACTTCTAATGACCAAAAAACAAAAATACGCAAAAAAATCGTACCAGAAAAGTTCTAAAGGAAAAATGAATTCTACATTTAAATATTCAGGGGTTGTGAAATAATTACACCTTGAAGAAGTTATCGACTACTATAAAAAAAAAACTGCCAAATTTTAGATTTTATATGTTTATTTTATATGTTAAAATTAATAGTAGTTCTCGGAAATTTTTTAAAACAGGTGGCACAATGATTTTTCAAACTATAGTTGAAATATAGGAACTATAAAAATAAAAATGAAATCCAAAATTTAAATATTGAAAAAACAATTTAATATTCGGGTGTAGAAATAAACATTAATAACAAACCACTTATTTTACTGTGTGTTTATAGTTCACCTAATGTCAATTTACACGAATTTATTAAAAATTTTGAATCAATATTATGAAAAAACCACAAGAAATAAAACCAAAAATTGTTTTATAAGGAGTGATTGAATTGTTAATATACTAGTTAACTCTAAAAACAGTAAAGATCTTTTAAGCTTTTTTTATTTGGAGGAAAGCTAACTGTTCACGATCCAACTAGAGAAACTTTTAACACGGTGACACTAATTTAAAATTTCATTACTAATTTAAATACAGTTTCGCCGAAAATTGAAAAATTCACGTTTTTGGATCATGAGACTACAGTGTTCAGCCAAATAGCAATAAAATTATTAATACATCTTGTATACTTATAAAACGAATGTCCAAAAATTTAGGACTCTATTTCGAAAACTTGATTGAAGTTAAGGAGGATATGACAAATTCAAAATTTAATAGTCTGTCGGAAAATTTTGTTAAACACCTTAATTTATCTTGCCTCTCTACCCGAAGGTAGAAGTGGTGACTACATACAGTCGACCAACCTGGATTACAAGGGGAATTTTATGGTCGGCTAATACATTAAAAATTGTACAACAGTTAAATAAGACCATTGTAAGCAAAATTTAAAAATAAAAACTTCAAAATATACAACTATTTACAAAAAGTTATTATCAATGCAAAACGTAATTGATTCTACGAATCAAACAGTAAAGCAAAACTTATCTGTAAAATCATTAAAGAAAAATCAAGAAAGTCACAAAATGAAATTTCTATGATTAAGGTAAACGAAATAAATATTTCTGATCCAAAGATAATTGCATAAACGTTTAATAACTAGTTCGATAATATTAAGTCCGTCAATACCAACGTTTCACTAAACCAAAATATCAAATCTATTTATGTTACTGATGCTACTGAAATCGAAAACAGATATATCATCGAAAATATTAAATTTGAAAACATTACAGATTATAAAGGTACAAGTGACATTATTAAGTAGGTTTCTGAATTTATTTTGAGTCCACTTAAGCATATCGCAGAGAGTATAACACCAATTCGTAAAAAGTTAACTGCTTTTCTGAGTGACTACAGCTTTCCTATATTTTCTAAATTTTTGGAAGAATAATATTGAATGAATTAAACAGTTTTTGTGCATAGAGTAAAAGATTATATAAAAATAAATTCGGTTATTTCAAGAACAAAAGTCAACTCATGCGGTAATTTAACTAACGGATACGATTCTAATATCGATTATTGTAGTAAACTATGCAACCAGTATATTTGTCAATTTAACAAAAGTCTGATTGTTAAGATTACTCACTTTTAATTAGGAAACTTGAAAATTCGTGGCACCTTTTTAAGCTGATTCATTCGAGTTTATACTCAAAGCGCCAATTAACAGCCATAAAGTAACGATTTTGAATGCATATCAACAATCCGTGATTTATCAACCCTAAGGGTCCATTCTTGGCACACTACTATTTTAAATGTTCATAAATGATTTACCCAAATCACAAAGTTTAAAAATAACAACCATTTAATGAAAACAAAATTTTAAGGAGTGCATTTTGACACCAAATTTAAATAGATCAGATTGAATGTGTTATACCAAAATTAAATAAAATGTATGTATATTGCAGAATAAGGTTGATATAAAAACATAATATCAATTTATTATGCAAAATTTTATTACATTATGTCCTATGACATAATTATTTGGAGATATGCTTCAGGAATAGATAAATTATAATAGTTAGAATACAAAAATAGTGGTTAGAAATATTTATGGCCTAAAAAAACGGATAGCTGCAGGCTATATTTCCGAGAGCATAAACTATTAACACTTTCCTCTGTATATGTTTTGGAAATACCAAAATTCAAAATCCAAAATTTTTTGAAATGTCAAGTATAAAGGTGCAGGAAGTCAATTTAAAAACCTCTGGCATAGAACAACATTTTACGTTATGACAATCCAAGGCAAAAATTAAAGTACTGACCTACTGTTTTACAAATTGACAATCAACAAAAGTTTGAGATCATTTTATATTTATGACCATTTTTTATTTATCTATTTTGTATTTTGTCAACCCAGTAGTAAAATATTCAGTACTGGAGCTATATTTTATTCACTTGACAATCCTACTTAGATCAGGGCTGATTTTAAGCTGTGAACCATTCAGTTCATGATTTTCCGTACTCTTAGAGGAATGTCCTGATATATATATATATATATATATATATATATATATATATATATATATATATATATATATATATATATATATATATATATCAGGACATTCCTCTAAGAGTACGGAAAATCATGAACTAATATATATATAATTAATCATGAATATATATATATATATATATATATATATATATATATATATATATATATATATATATATATATATATATATATAAATGGATTTTATAGGCAATTTTAGTTATTCGACAAAAATAAACTGATGATGATATATATATATATATGATATATATATATATATATATGATATATATATATATATATATATATATATATATATATATATATATATATATATATATGTATATAAATGGATTTTATAGGCAATTTTAGTTATTCGACAAAAATAAACTGAAATTGAACCTAATTTTAAGTTGTTTAAAAATTTAAATTTATTGTTTAAAACACACATAATGTTTAAATATCATAAGGATTTGAATTCAAAAACATTTATAATTGTCTAGGATTCATTTACCTATATTCATTTCCAATGAGTAATCATAGAGAAGGCAATAAATTCTAGGAAGCAACAACTCCAAAATATTGGTTGTAAATAATTACATGGTTAGACTAAATCAAGTCAGATATGTAAAAAGTAACTGAATCCTAATCCAATATACATGCTTTTTAACTAACTTTTCACTAAAAAATTAATTTGGGATTGATAAAAACACAAAATACATAAAATATTTATCTAGACTAAGGAAGGCTACACGCAGAAGATAAAAACAACACTATGTATAAAGAATGTTAAAGAATCCTTCTTGTCAAGATCTTAAGGATGTTTAGGAGATACAAGTTGCCGAAAAAGTGTAAGGAATAAACTCATTATTTCAATTAAGAATTATAATTATATAAAAATAAAAAAAATGTTCCAATTCCTTAAACCAAATTTAGTAAATTACAAAATTATAATAAATTTTTTTATTTTCCAAGCCTTTAGTAAATTTAGCAACATAGTAAATATTTTATAAAAATTTTGTTTTACCATGTACACTTGAATTCTACTTCTAATAGAAAAGTTTATTCGATTTTTTTAAGCTGTAACTTAATATTTATTCATTTTAGAATTATTATTCATTACGAATAGTTAGGAGTATGATTGAAAATTTTTGTTTAAATTTAATTTATTTTCATACCTTACTTAAATGAAATCTTATATTATATTTAATTGTATGAAATCTAGTCAACAACGTAAAATATATAATATATTTGTAATGTTGGTACATTTGTCAAAAATGAAATATTGCGCTCTCTTTAATATATTGTGCTTGTGATGACATACATGTTTTATCCATAAACTGACAAATTAAAACCATTACATTTAAAAATATCGGTTAAGATTGAAATTATTTTAATAATTAACATTCTTAAATTGCCTAAATCAAGTCTGCATTGATGGCAGAATAAAGTCATATTCCACAACGTTTATTTTATGGGATTAAAACGATTTCAAAATGAGTTAAAACGAACAACTAGTGACAAAAGGTCTCAGCTGACGACTTTGTTATTGGACTTCCTTTTTCTCGAAGAGTATAATGAATTTTAATAAATTATGCTTAATTAGTTCTCTTCAAGTTACTTATTATAAAAGTTTTAAATTCCTTATAGCTTTTTTAAAAATAAATTTAATAAAATTAAATTTAATCTGTTAAAATTACAGTTTTTAAAAATCCATAACTCTTCAATAACTCAATAACTGATAACATTTTTATATACCTCCCAAACATCCTTAAATAATAAATGTTCTAAATACATTTTCATTATTTTCTTAAAATGACATCCCACATGTCTTATTATTATGTATATAATTTCCTTCTTGTGAAAAATTTTTCATCTTATTTAAAGATGTAGAAGAAAATTCTCATTAATTTTAATTACTATTGTATTTGTTCTCCTATTTTCTGACACGAATAGGAAAACTTTCTTTATTCATGAGATCGTATATCAAACTGTATATATATATATATATATATATATATATATATATATATATATATATATATATATATATATATATATATATATATATATATATATATATATATATATTGTTTTGACAATTTCTGATGTCAATACGCAGTCCCATAGTCCCATACCAATACTAACAAAAAAAAATTTTTAATGGTGGAAACTTTCTATTAGACCAAACAGAGAAAGGATAATTGTAAATTTTATTTAATACAATATATAAATCTTTAATATTTATTCTTATATGTACGTGAGTTTCTTTATTCCTCCATAACATGTGGACTATCGTTAGAATTGATCCGGTCAATTTAGACATTCGAAGTTAGATTGTTTGAAATATCATTAAAAACAAAATTAAATTAAAACAAAGTTACCCATCTTTCCCCTGTAAGGAAAAAATTTTATTCAAGGTCAAAGGTAAAAAAAATGATTTTTTTACGCGATTTTCAGCAAAACGGTAAGTTTTATCATAAAAATATTTCAGACATAAAAAATTGTAGATCATAAAATTATCTACAAAAAATTAATTTATACTTTCTTTTCTACGAGCCACCGTTTTTGAGATATAACGATTTAAAAAGTTGTAAAAGTTGTAATCGTCATAATATGCACTCGTTTCCTCGACACCTATGAGGTAGTGTACTTAACGCGTTTTTTTTTGTGGTTTCCCCAGTAGGCCTATTCCACGGGTTAGTTTTGATCCTGTTTAATTTGAAACTATTGAAAAATAATGGATATTAGCAGAGATTGAAAAGATAAAAGCAATTTAAGTTAAATAAAAGTAGTGAAATTTAATCGTCCGAATCGTAACTTTCAAAATCTTGTTCTTGTTCTTCTTGTTCTTGTTCTTCTTCATCTTCATCCTGAGTGCATGAAAACTGCGTTAATAGCGATGTATCGCATGTTGCCTCGTTGGAATCAAACGGATCCTCATCATACTATGGCAAATATTTGTGCATACTAATTTTAAATGATCTAAATTTGATCGTTTATTCTTTAAAATCACTCGTTCTACAAAATATGTCAACGATTCTGGGATTTCATTATTTAAATCTTCAAGCATGCGACCTGGTGGAGGGTAGTTGGAATTATCAAACACTGCGGTTTGAATATCTTCGCGAATGATATCTGCAGCTGCCTCTAGGACTCTGAATCGTTCTTCTTTTTTATTCATTTTTTTTCGTACCAGGCTTGATTCAAAATATCATGATGATTATCTACTAAGCATATGAATGTTGATGCTCCCGATTTCTCAGTGATAATAAGTTTATCACCATACTTCAGTTTTAGTCGTAGCTTAATCGTTCTGTTATCTTAAGTCGTAGTTTTGCAAATATTCTTTAATTCGTTTAAAGTAAACTCACAGTCATCGCTATTTTGCATGTAAGTAAATATTTCCTCCATTGCTCGATTCGTAGCTTTGTCTTTAGGACGACCGATTTTAAGTCCAGTGGAAGGTTTCATGAAAGAAGCATAGCAATCGTGATGATATTTAGCTTCTGCAGCAACTAAATCATTTTCAAATTAGAGTCGAGCAAGAACAGCTTTTGCTGTAGTATCGTTACGAGCCTGAGCTATTTCCAGAATTGAATCTTTAAATTGAAGTGTACTTACTTGACTGATTCGACGGCGAATATCTGAGGGTTTTTCTTCTCATACTCTTCATTCAATTTCTGGCCACAAAATAGACATTGTTTTTTAGAACAAAAAGCTGATTCACTCGAACGTAATCTAGTACGAGGAGGACTTTCTGTGAATGTACTGGCTTCTTGTTCTTCACGTTGTCTTTTATTAGCTGCAACAATAGAAGACTTTCGAGTATAATTTTTACGACAACTTTCATGTATTGTCACAGATTTTTGATTTTTTAGATACTCCGAAAATTCATCTGCTCTTTCGATACTTGCATTAATTAATGTCTTCATACCACGTTCAACAGTAACAATTTCACTTTCAGTTAAAAGTTTAGCGCAAATAAAACAATAATCTGACATTTTTGTTATAAAACTCAAAACAGCACGATATAGGCTAGGATAAACACGTGTTTTCACTACTTACTGGCGTTCAAGACTAACAGTATTTCATTTATTATAGCAGGTATACGACCCTAGCCACGCACACAATTGGACAGGGGACAGATGTTTTCTCAAGGTTTCAATGGCGTATAAATTAAGGGACTGGGCTTCATTTTACCTGATATTCTTATAGTTATAACTTATGTATATTTTATATTAGTAGTGTAAGTTACAATAACCGATAGAAAAATATTTTAACAATACGTGGCGTACTCATGCATATTATGACGATTACAACTTTTACAACTTTTTGAATCGTTATATCTCAAAAACGGTGGCTCGTAGAAAAAAAAGTATAAATTAATTTTTTGTAGATAATTTTATAATCTACAATTTTTGTTTGAAGTATTTTTATGATAAAACTTACCGTTTTGCTGAAAATCGCGTAAAAAAAACTCATTTTTTTTTACCTTTGACCTTCAATAAAATTTTTTCCTTACAGGGGAAAGATGGGGAACTTTCAAATTTTGTTTTTAATGATATTTCAAACAATCTTACCGGTTTTCAGCTTGGTGGGAATTTAGGTAACTTTACTCTTATTTTTTGGTATAATTTGACCGGACTAAATCATATCGAATGGCTCTGGCTATACAGTTGACGTAAGCATTTTTGGACGAAAATTTAATTTAATGGCAGCATTTTCTACAAATACCAGAAAAAAATGTTTTTTTTTAATTATTACAAGATCGGTATTAAATTGACGATCTTAATTAGCACATTCGAAAATTATGTAATTTGTATGCATATAAGTAGGATGTACATAGAAAACAAACATGTGCAGTAGATTTAATCAGGCTTTAGTAAGACTGCGAATTTATTAGTATTCAAATAATACTGCTAATTTAAACCAAAAAGCACACTCATATTTCATTCAATAAATAACCATATTTTAAGAAAATTTCAAAAAATTGTACCCATTAATTGAGTTGAAAAGTTATGATCTTTGTCCGTATCTGCGGATCTGGACACTGATTATCCGTAGCCGTATTCATATCCATGGATTTCCATTTTTAACGATCCAACACATCCAATATTTGTATTTAGTCATGGCATTCAAGGAACCGTTTACACATGTCGAAATTCGACCATAAACACTCAAACATGAGTATGCCTTTAACGAAAATAGGATATGTGCTGGCGTTTAAGAAAATTAGTATATTAAACAAAAGAGTATATACGCGTGTGTATAATAGTGTGAGTAATATTAGCCATACCTATTATGTATGTATGTTTTTTTATTGATTTAATGTATTTTTTATGAAAAATGTTAAAAAATATTAGAATTGTCTAGTCTCTATATAAACTATATGAGTGTACAAAATTTCATCCTCCGTCCGTCTAATTTTCGTAAAAAAAAAGGGGTATAAAATTTCTGTTTCACGTATTAATATATATATATATATATATATATATATATATATATAACAGATTTTATAAAATGCAGTATATTAATTGAAATTTTATGGTAAAAGTAAACTTTTCATATTTTATAGTTTAAAAGTCTGGGATCCATTAGACTCAATAGACCGATTTTGCGCATTCACGTTTTTATAGTGATGTGTATACCGGAAGGACCGAAACTCAAACCATGGGCTCCTCGCATTTCAAACGAAAATTTTTCTATTACGCCAAGGCTGCACTGTATGTAAAATTGTAAAATTCATTTACATACCGTGAATTCTAAAGAAAACACAGATATTTTCCAGAATTCGACATCTACGCTGATGATCTTAGGAAGTAACATAGGATATGTATGTTCCAACCTTCTAAAAAAATTCCATCAAATCGTGAGAGCCAATCTCAAAATAGGTATATATAAATAGATAGGTAAAAATATATATATATATATATATATATATATATATATATATATATATATATATATATATATATATATATATATATATATATATATATATATATATATATATATATATATATATATATATATCAATATTAACTATACAAGAATACCAAGTAATTATTATTATTACACAATAGCATACTATAATAATAGATCAGTTCACTCAACAAAGATTATATTCAGATTTCTTGTACTAAATCTGTAAGCATCAAAAGCCAAAAGCTTCTCTAATACTGATATTCATAGTGATTTGTATTGAATATTGGAATGAATACTTATAAAATAGAGAAGGTTGAATATGGTGTATTCTATACTGTTAGTCTTGGAGCAAAATATCTTATACCGTATTCGCTCTGAAAAAAAAAACTTTATAATTATGTGTACTAATTTCCTTTTCATAAATATATATGTGCAAAATTATGCATTTCCAGTTAAAAAAATTTTCCTATCTATAACAAAATAGTGCAAATCATTTACCTGCTATAACCTGAAAATAAAAAAAGAATCTGCATCTCCTTACGGCAAAATAGAGTCGAAAAAATACAGACGTTTAGAATTTATTTCGTATACTCAATTTTTCCAATGGTAGATTTTGCAAGCCAGTTTTTTAGTATTTCAAAATATTGAAATAGTAATACAAAGAATTTTTGTTAAGTCGTGTATAAGCATAAAAAATGCATATTTGATATACACTTAACATTAAAATTCTGCCAGGCATGAAATGTTGTAATTTATTTTGTAAAAAGACCAGAGAATCATTTTTGAGCAACTGCAGTATTATATTTCATTTTTAAACTTTTAAAAACGATGACGTGTTTTAAAAATATTAAAATAATCTTTTCTTTTTTTTTAATAATAAATTTTGATATTTAATTTTAAAAGCAATCGTATGTATAGTCAAATCCAAAAAACGAACCGGTTTAAATAAACAAAAAAATATAAAGCATACCATAAAAATATCTTTTAAATTTTATACCAAGAAACATTCAGGTTGTTGTGTTTTCTTTTGGCTGTACATAATTTTAATAATTATTTTGTTGGCAACAACTAACCTATTGCTGCTTCAAATCATTTTTAAATAAATGCAAAAACGATTATCTCCAACTGTGACAAATCCATGTCCTTTCCCCGACAACATCAAAATTATTCACAATTGGCAGCTTGTCGGACAACGGATATCTGAATTTATTAAGTGGCAGACAAAATGGTTTTTACATTTTTATTGATTGATCTGCCTACTGCAATTACAAAAAGCAGATTTTTATCTATTTGAGGCCTGTGGGAGCAATCGAAAACTTTACATGCCCCAAAAAAGAATACATCTTATTTTCAGAATGTTGAGAAAATTTTTGAATTTTTTATTCTAATTTGTATAATACTGTTTTTATCAAGTCAATTGAATAGAATATTACTAATAATTGCGAACTAATACAGAAGAAATCGAATTTAGTTTTTCTTCAATCTCGCACGCATTTTCCGAAAAAGTAACATTCATTGGAAAATTTTATATTAATCAAATAATGGACAATAGCTCTCTTCATATGCATATTATTGTCTAATATGCATATGAAGAGAAAACTAGCGCCAAGACTACACTAAATGTAAGTATAGCCACAACGATGCAAGAATACAAAATACATTCATTTAGTGTTGCATACAAAAAATTTACAATATATTACATTTTATAATAAATATCTAAATATCACGATATATATCATACCAATATACTGACGGTTTGGTAAACATTATACATCAAAATACAACGGTAGCTCAATAAGTTTTTAAAATAAAGGTAGCAAAGCAATTTTTATTTTGGTATTTTTTTTTTTAATTTTTATGATAATCTTCCTCTAGTCAAATACACCTTAATGTACATGCATCATTTATACCTATGCAAAAATACAAATGCACTTGCATTAATAATATTTGACAACACATTGAAGTACCACATTTGATAAAAACATACAAAAATAATGAAATTAGAGACATTACGCATTTATCAATATAATAAAATATCTATAGTTTACTATGAAGCATGTGTGGTGTAATTGGCAGAATATCTGAACAGCAATTGGATGGTACTGGGATATATCCTCGCCGGATGTGTAATTTTTTAATATTTACTATCATGTAACAATAATTCTTACTCATTCGAAATTTATTGGATAACTAGGTTGTCACTTTACCATCTGGTAAGACACAAGAAACGATGCAATCGTAAAACTGTAATATATGCTTTATTAGCAAAATCTATTGTACCTCCTTTTAATCAGTCCATCTCAAATCAAGGAATCTTTTGGTAGATGTATTCACACATACTGTAAATGGCGGTTACCCTTGGTTCATGGAAAAATTTGTAGAAATCATTCTCTGTGAGATTGATTTTGCACATATATGTGTTGTGTTTACAATGAAAAGTGAATAGACCAGTGAATACTTATCCTTGACTGATTGTTTTCTAGCTAAAAGCACGGAATAGTATTTTTATACTCGACATACTATATCAGAGTATATTAATTTTTGTCTAAGGTTTGTAACGCTACCTAATATTGACCATACAAACAAAATTTTGGTAAAAGTGCTCATTGAAACATCTATTTAGTCCATTTCCGAATGTCCGTCCATCCTTCTCTCTGCTATCGCGTTAATTAAAAAACACAAAGAGATAGAAACCACCAACTTCCATTTGAAACATTTTTTCGTAAAATTCTGCACAATTTTAACTCAAATTCGGCTAATAAAAACATATAAGTAATAAAATTACATATAATTATTATACGTATATAACCTTTTAATCAGTCCAACTGTATAGATTGAATAATTATAGTATTTTATGAATCCTAATTAAAAATAGTCCAAAAAATTAACTATCTGTTAGTTGTTATCTTCACTTGTCTATATTTAAATTTCGAATTATTTTCATGATGTTTCCAAAACATACAGTATATATTTTGTATGTGCCATATATTAATATATCGTAATAAAACATGTTCAATACTTTGTACTTTAGATCTGAACACATGGCTTTTATTTACAATTTTTTGGCATTATAGTATATATATATATATAACAATTTACCATATTATACTCCATACATCAATAGCCATTATATTTGCTATACAACTGATTATTTTGTCTGTTAACTATTTAATTTTTATGTGTTACAATTTAAATAACTCAAAATCCAAAAATTTAAATTCTAACAAATTAATGTTATTAAATTTAAAAACTTATTTTTGTTTTATAAATGATAAGGAGGTAGGTTTTTCGATATAGCACTTAAAAGATCTTAAAATGTTTTTAAATGCGAACATCTCTAATATATGTTTAGTAGAGTCGCAACATACATGAAGATAAAAACTTATCTTGCCAAACCAACTTTAGCCAAGGAAATTTACGCACAATTAAAAAATAACGGTAACTTTTTTAATGCCAAATTAAAAATATTTAATTTAGCGTTCAATGTTGTATTATTTGTTGCATATAAATTAGCTATTTAAAAATTAAAACACACGTATGGCTTGAATTTAAATAAATTCATAAAATTTTATATAAAAAAAAAGAGAAGAAAGCAAGGCCAATGGTTTAGATATGCAGCATATGTTTGAGTATCAATGATTTGACTATTTTAACTTTCTTGAACTACTAGTAATAAAGTATTGTATTGTTGTGATCTAAGGAAATTGAAAAAAATTTATAATTAGTAGTTTAATTTAACTGTACTATTTTGAATAATGTAACTATTTTTTTTTTTTTTTTTTTTGTACTAAGGATTGTTTCAATTTTTGTAATGTTTTATTTCATTTGTTTAACATCGGGAGAAATTGCATTAGATGCAATTTCATCAACTACAAGAGACATTACTTTTGTAGCGGATGTAATTTTCGAACGCGTCCACAACTGACTCTATGAAATTTTCCTTGGACTATGTAAGTGGCCAACAGCATTGTCTCAGGCCTCTTAATTCATATTCGGTCAGTGCGTTCGTTCTGAAACTTTGTTGCTGTTATTTCAAATTCGTTCAGAACCTTTGTCTACTTTTAAATATAAGATAAATATATATTTAGGTAATAATTTGTAAAGTGTAATTAAATAATCGACTTAAGTAATTAATAAACTACAATTAAACTAAAATTTGCAAGTCTATTTATTCAATGTCATCCGAAACCAATTTGGACCACAACAGTAATTTTTTTAAAACGAAAACTACTTAAATACTTTAATTCGCAAAGTAATAATTTGAATGTTGTAATTTCTTATGTGACATAATATGCTTGATTGCCAATGTTTTTAATTGTGGTAATGAAGTAAGCTTAATACATAGTCCACACAATTATGAAGAATTTATTACATAATAATTATTATTACTATTAAATATACGACATATGATATAATATCATATATTATAATGCATGTGTTAATTATCTCTATTTGAATTGTCGTGAATGTACACACTTTTTATGAAATAAACATTTTTTTATACTTGCATTTATCTTCTGTCTGTTTTAGTTTAGAAGATAGATCACGGATCCATAGGATTCAATAATCAAATTTTGTTCATTAACGAACTTCAATTCATTTTTTTATCTAAAATATGATATCCAAATTTCAGCTCAATATCTCTTTTCGATGGAATCTGACAGGCAGATTAACCAAATTAATCAAATGATATGATCACCTGGATCAAAACTTTATAAGTACCTTCACTATTTTTCCTGATGAAATTGATTCCAAGTTTAAAATTATTATGCACATATATATATTACATAAATTACACTTATGCAGTCTCTGAGTTTGAATTTTCGATGTTTTTATTAAATGAAACACGTATATAGACAACACACTTTTACAAGTACATATACCAGATTACGATGCTTTTACGCAGGCACGTGCACACACAAACCTATAGATACTATCTCATTCTCTTGCACGTTATATCCTATTGCTGAATGTGTGTCTTTTTACGGTCGCTTTTTCGTTTCATTGAGTTTTTTAAATCACAACGATCTAAGAAGTTTTTTTAGATCCTGTATATTGTCGAAGTATATAAACGTTACTGTAACAATTGATTTGTTAACGATCGTTTCCATAACCTATACATAAAGAATTCAACCATATTCACACACAGATATTATATCATATACATATTATAATGATGTAAACAATTTGACTACATACATAGCTGTGCTTGTTAGGATGTTTGGGTGGTATATAAAAATGGTACGAGACGAATGAAAATTTAAAAGAACGTTCATCATTTCATTCTTAATCACCTGTATAAATTAAAAAACGTGTCAAATTCAAACAGAAAACCTAAACTGTTAAAAAGTTATTGCAATTTTAAAAAACTGTTATTTTACTTGTAATATTATGGAGATTGGGTAGACGAACGAGAGAAGTCCAGCAACACTGTCGTCGGCTATGACCTACAGTCACTTTCAGTTGTTTTTTTTTACTAATTTTGAAATCGTTTTAATCCGTTAAAATAAACTTTAAGGAATATGACTTTATTCTACCAACAATGCAGACATGATTTTGGTAATTTAAGAATTTAAATAATATAAATAATTGAATTAAATTTGTAAAAAAAATATTAAATCATATTCCCTACTATTCATATTGTATTCTAAAATAATTTAACCATAAGTTACAGCTTAAAAAAATCGAATATATTTTTCTGTTTGAATTTGAATTCAAGTATGAGAGAAAAGTTTTTTATAAAAGGTTTTAGAAAATTGATAATTTCATTAAAAAAAAGGCTTGGAAAACAAAAAAATTCATTGAAATTTTGTATTTTACGATTCTAAGATTTAATGAAACTGAATTGGAAGGGTTCATTGCATACTATTTTTTCGCCAATTATATCTCCCAAACATCCTTAATAGCGATACCCACAATAAATAAATATTGAAACTGATATTGTGAATGGATAATATTGAATTAAACCCAGATTATCAGTGCAAAAAAGGATGAACATACAGACAGAAATATGTTGATAGACTTTTTAGTTTTTATATGAAAATATATTTAATACTCTTTGTGAAATATAATAAAAGACAATTTTTAAAGATGATTTTTAAACAGGATGACTACTACTATGTTTTAGACCATTTTTTATTTTAAATTTTCATGCATTCTTCACTACAACAAAAAATGTGACGAACTAATGTTGGCTACCATATTAAAATTGATAATTGTAAATTAAATGTAGACCAGTAGTACAAATTAAAATCCATGTACATGAATTTAATGATATCAAAACAAAACTAGTTAATTAGTAGCTGGAAACGAGCAGTGGCAAACTATGGCAAAAATTATCTAAAAGAAGTGAACAAGAAATAGGAAGGTCTGAAATTTCCAGAACGGGGTCAGAAGGCAGTATGAGTGAAGTTAAATATATTTAAAATTAGAATACTTTATTTAAACATAACATCAAATTATCCAATGAAAATCTGGAAAAAGCGTCATTTTGGGTTGTTTTTATTTAACAAATGTACATATTAAAATAATGCAGATAATATGTACCTCAAATAAGGCACTACGAAGAAAATCCTCTCTAAATAAATATTTTGTTTGTTCATATCAAATTGGTGAGAATGAGTTTCTCGAGGTAAATGTCTGTTCTTAGCTGACATCTCCCATGTCTGAACTCCCTATCAGGGATCTTTACTATTCCTCCTGTGTCTGTGGTAAAATCGAGTAATTTGGAAAATCGTTATTAAAAAATAAGGAATACATCGGAAGAAAAGTTGTTTGTTAATAAGTAAAGGTAGATTGCCACAGAAATTTTATTTTATGTGATACCAATACAGAAATAAATTTTTTTCCTAGTATCCAATATCCCAATTTTATGACTCAAACTGTTGTCAATATACAGCTACAGTACATACATTCGATAATAGATGCTTTCATTTAAATGTCGATATATCGTGAACCATTCATTCAATTTTGATGAAAGCAGCAATTTTGTTGAAAATGATTATTCTAAAAATTAGGAAAACAAATTTTTAATAGAAAATCGCAAAGAAATGAAGTTAGCGTAGTTATCTTATTGCTATCAAAATTGTATGTGATTAAAATGTTGAAAATCAATGTTTATCTCCATGTTCAAATTGCAACTCATTCTATGAAGTCGTTTTGGATAATAACCATATATGTATTCATACATCACCAAGGAATTTCTGTGGCCATTAATGGCAGTATATTTTTCTCCTTAAGGACACGTCGAAATATTACTGATGTTGAATATTTGGTGATAAACTTCACTAAGTTTAGACAATTTATTTATATTAATTTCAAAAATAGTATACGGGTCCTTTATAAAACGCTGAATAATTTAATTTATGTTACACATTATTTTTTTAATAATAATTATATACAATGTAATTAACTATTTCCGTCTTGCATAAAAGTAAACAAATTAATTATAATATAATTTAAATAAGTGAATTAATTACATGTTTATTATACCATCTCCCAATTATAAATATGACCTAATTAATCATTATTTTTACGTAATAGGGATAGGCTGCTATATACAGTTTGAGTCATCCGAAAATACAAACACAAACAAGTAGACAAGGTACTACCCACACTGCCCAGATGTCGAACTTCCCAATCAGAAGAATAAAAAACAATAATTTCTATTATATATTATTATAAATATGGGTGTTTTTTGTTTTTTGACTTTTTTTTTAGTTTTTTAATCCTCACCAGCCTCTGAATTTTACTGAAAAGTTATCCAGTTTTAAGTTATATAAATACGTATCGAATAAAAGTAGTTCTGTATAAAATATTCTTCTTTATCGAGATACTCGAGACGAAAATTTCTGAACGCATATAGGCATCTTTCAAAACTAGTTACCTTGAACCGTAAAGATATGTCATAATTCAAAATTCACAAATCGGTCCATTACAACAAACTTCTCACTGCTATTAACATAACTGCCATATGTTACTATTTTCAAAATTAAAGAAATGTAGTTTTATTCTTAATATATAAAAATTGGGATACATTGAGCAAGCCAACAACCCTATTGAGTTCAATAGACTAGTATTATTTATGACTTAAAACCGCGAGATATAACTTTAAATATCCATTAAAAGTTTCAAGCCAAATAAACAGGTGTTACGCAGAATCGATAGACGCAGAAAAGTACTTGCCATTATCAATTTACATATATTTATTAGATGACAATACTAATTAGTTTTGAAATTAAAGACAATGCTAGAGTCAGAGAATATCGATACCGAGACAGTGCAAATGTGTAACCGCAAATACCTACTGTCGATGTCCAAAGTAACCAATTCTGCCATAGTTGTTAGTTCATCTCATTATGTTACAATGAAGCAATTTTGCACTGTAAAAAAATTTTAATAATTATTTGTATATAGCTTTATATATTTAAGTATAAAACTTTGAAAAATATTTTCTTTTTTTGGATTGCTTTAACTGTTTTTAACTGTTATAGTCACACTTTTTTATAAGTACAGTACTGAACTTTTTTGTTTACTTTTATTATGTGACGGATAAAAAAATAAATAAATGCTTTTGAGAAATAAGGCGGTTAGTTACAGTAACTACTGTGACTAAAGAGATAAAATAAAACTTAGATTTATATTGATTGTTTATTGCGAATAAGAATGAAAAAGACATCAAAAGTTATAGTAACTGTTAGTTTTTATGGCTGTCCTGACAACAACACTTTCTTTCGGAAGCATAAGAGGACTTTGAATGTCCTACACTATCAAATTGTTTTAACAGGACTATTTTTTGTGCTACATTTGCATCATCTTCTTGATGTACTTCGCTCAGGTTGATGGTGGTTACTTTCAAACCAAAATAAAATGACACTGAATTCAATTAAAATGATACGGGATAAGTGGTTAGTGACGATAACCATTAAAACTGACAGTTGAACAATGAAAAAAAAAATTTTTAAATCTTTCCAACGGAAATATTTTCTTAAGCTTTCAATTGGATTTCCGAACAAAAAATTATATTTTATAAACAATACATTTATTTATAACAATGATTTAAGTAATATTTATACAATGCACCTTTTAATAATAAGGAAATAAAGAAAAATTGAAGAAAAAAAAATTTGTTATAGTATTTTTCAAGATTTTAATTTTTCTACCCATTAAATTGTTTTTCAAAAATGAATAATGCATTTTTTTTATTTTCCTACTGGAATAATTTTTAAATCCTTCAATGCTTATATCCAAGAATTAGAAATAAACTCCAGGTTTTTAATTTAAAAATTATCAGGATGTTTATGTTAGTAACCAACTTGAAAAATTATTTTGTTAATAAAAGCATAAAAAATAGAAAAATTATGAAAAAATATTTTTTCCTATTGATTATTGTTCAATTATGTATCCATAGGAGGACCAATTTTGTTCCATAATAATCATATTTAATGCGAACAAAATTTTTTCGAGTCTAAATATGTAATTATTTTAATATTCGGAAGTTGAGCTTGTCTGTAATTCCGTGATAAAATTAAGCTTGTAAACTAATTACGGTAACGAGTGTACGTAAGTAATATGAGGATATAATACACTCAAATTTTTCTGTGCCATTCTAAGCACTATGTTATGTTTTATATAATAAAATTCATTCAGCCTATTTCCATATAAAGCTAAAAATGTGGTTTTGTTTTTACATGGTCGCATATTAAATTCTATAAAATAACAGAAAACTATTACGTCATATTAACATATTCTATAAAAAAACAACACAATTCTTAATATCGAAATTAATATAAAATCATTTTTAGCTTTTTGATAATAAAAAATTTTGTTCATAATACAAAAACCAAATTTCCATGATCTATCTTTGTTATGCCCAACTCTCGAAACTATAATCTCGAGAGTCAGGCAATAATATTTACTGATTCAATTGAACTAAAATTAATAATGATTGCAAACCTTATTAAAAGCAAAAGTTCAGAATAGTTTCTTCCTATTTTTGATAATTACGCTATATTTCCAAACTTAGACAGAGGTTGATTTTGGATGTGTGCCACCCAAGGACCAATCCAATGTGGCGCCTATTTTGATATACGAAAGTGATGATTTTAAACAAATTTAAATTTAAAATATAGTTTTTCAAAATCAAATAATAAATCAAATTTTGTAAAATTATAATAATCGGTATTCGGTAAAAATTTTGAATGAATCTTTTCGTGTTTAAATAAGATTACTTATTTTTAATTAATAATGGAATATTTTGATATATCCTTCAAAACTTTAAATTTTAAGTCTTCTTGGCAAATTTGTTTTTTAAAATTTAAAGATTTGAAAATTTTTCCCACCCCTAAGATAGTGCCGCCCTAGACCCTAACATCACGGGCCAAATCGGAAAACCGTCACTGCAGTTAGATTATCTAGATAGATTTGGGAACATGATAACGGGAATCATATACAATAACAGAATAAGTTTTAATAAATTTTTTATAGAAAACGTATTAAACTACAGTCAATGAAACACATCTTTTAATAAATTCATTCCAAAGAATTTTGATTAGTATATCCCTATAGTATAAGATTCAATCGCTATTTTAATTAGCAAATTTTAATTTGATAAACATATTTACAAATTTATAAATACTTAACAACACAATACTACACTCTATAGACTAACAACACTCACTAACAATAGATTTGCATTATAAATCAGCTATGAAGTGGCCGATTGGTTTATCGTTCGTTACATGTTTTGGAAGTATCAATTTCTTATAAAGATCCTTTTTTGTTCGTATTTTAATTCTTAGAATAACAAATTTATTTACTAAAATTTTTATATATTGGCCAAAATTAAGAACTATCGCAGTTATGTACTATCCACTAAATAGAATGAGGAAACTGGCAAATCAAATCCCGGTAATTGATTTATTCAGCAATTTTTGTAATTTCAAAAAGTCAACTATGACTCAGGAATGAATAATTTATAATTAATTTAGTAGAAGATATAAAAATTAGGATTAAAATTTATTGATTAGAAATAAACATGTACTGATTAGGATTTAAAATTTACTGAATTATTTTTATATAGGTACTAATTATTATTATAATAACTAAAGTAGTTTTGTATTTTGTATAAATAAACTTGTTCCGTTTAATTTGAATAAATAAAATAATCCCCTACCGGTTTTTACTTTTATAAAAAGGCCGATTAATTATTTGTATAAAAAACGTATTACTGCTTTTTTCTACTATAAAACGCCTTCTACAAAACCCATATCAATCTATTCAATCGAATTTAAATAGTGATAAATTATAAGACTTTTTCAAAATTTTATTTTACTTAAATAATATAAGTACTTTAAATTTTAATGATTTAAATTTATTTAATTATTAACAGCAATGATATACACTAATTACAATGTACCTACTTCTATGAAAATTTTTTTAAATAAAAATAATTAATAATATAAATCTTATAATATTATAAGATAACTATAATTCAACCAAATTCTAAACAGTTTATGAAAAACGTTTCAAACAACAGTTGGTTTTTTTAAGAAACTATCAGTTTTTGTATTTAAACTTTTGTTCTAGATCCATGGGACTCAATTGATTTTGCCCAATCACAAACTTTTAGGTCTAGAGTACGTCTAGAGACCATCAAAGTTTCAGCTCGTTGTCTCTATTCAATTTTGGGTTATCATAATGTTTCTATGAACATATACGGAAGTTTTGTTAGGGTGTTTATTATTCTCAAACTTTACACACTTTCGACTAAATTTAAAGTAAATTCATAACCATATTCCTTTATATCTGGTATAAAAACTAACATTTAATGACATCTATTAGATCATTTATTAACTTTTCTACATACTATTAAACTGACTCAATAAGTATTTCAGGCTTTGCATCTGTGGAATTACAAACTTGTTATCATATAGTTAGGTACCGTTTAAAAAGATGACGTTAATAACTCGTTAATCCTCCGAAGAAGCTAGGAACAGATAGCACCTCTTTATCGTAGTTTTCGTTTTATTTATTGCAATATATTTTATATCTGAGTTACAAACGCTTAATCATTTGATCAATTTTATCTTTTAGCCATTTATAGCTGTTATTGATAGTTTTGGAAATGTACTGATAAAGATATGATAAAGAAACGATGGCTATTCTTTATCGAGCTTTTCATTTTTTAGAGTATAATTTTAGATTATTATTAGTTATGATTGAATAATGTATAATTATAATTTGGCCATTTTTAGTACTAAATTTTTATGTTTTCTTAAGAAAAACCTTTTGAAAAATCTTCATTCAAGATTGTACATTCTAAATTTCATATAATAGGATAATTGGACAATTGACATTGGTATCGACTTGATTTTTACACCACATACATATGACCTCAAATTATTCTTTATTTTAACCTTTAAATTAAAATCGATTAGAAAGGGTCGTTATGCACATAGCTGCATTAAAAAATGCTAAAATTCGTCCAAAACTCGTTTTTTGGCAGCTTTGGTTTTTTGGCAGACTCGACTAACTTAACAAGTACTGCTGTTGTAGTATTTTTCAATAAGGTATTTTCATAAAATTGGTTTAAATTTGGAATATCATTCATATCTTTTGGGAGTGTTGTAAATTCTAATCCGAGCATTATGTATATTAATGTGATATTTGCTACACTAGATTGGCAAAGTATCAATTCATCTCTATTTCTAGTCTCGTATTAATGAAAATTTCAATTTTCCGAAAATATGTGAGGATGTCTCTTGACAAAAGTTGCGCACGCAAATATTTACATATCCACCAATGTTAAACGTTTATACCTTTTGAAGAGAGGCACAACTCTTCAACATCTTTTTTGAAATTTCAAAACGTTATTTAAAGTGGAAGATGTTCCCACAGCTCTATACTATAACGTAAACTAATTCACATAGGCATAATAAGTTGTAATAAAAACTTCTAAAGATGTGAAGTGAGATAGAAGATAGCAAAACTTGGAAACTTTTTTTAATAACTGTGTAATATGAGGACTACATGACAAATCTCGATCAATGGATATAGCTAAAAAAATTTCACATTCTACGAATTATATTTCTTCAGTATCAAATAAGATCATGGTAAAAAGCTCTTTTCCATATCTGCTGAACTATATATTTTGCTGATATTTGGCTGTAATAAGTTCCGTAAAAACCATTGACGTAGCTCACCTTTTGTATTTTTTATTTGGCGAGACATCTCTCTCCAAGGGCAATTAAATGCTTTTGGTAAGTGGAAAAAACAAGCGACGGTGATTTCTAGGAATTTCAAGCTTTGAGAATAAAATTATTGAAAATACATTGTTAATCCATGGATGAAGAAGGATAAGTGGAACCTCTCTCTCTCTTGTTAGTGTTGGCATGGATGTGATTCATTTCTTTGTAGTTGGTTTGGTCGCAACCTTGATACAATGCATGTATCTAATATAACAATCTTTATCATTTGTTATTTTGTTTAAAATCTGTCACTCTGCTATTTTATAGAATCTCATTATGTACAACTAAATATCTTTTATCAATAAATGTTTTGTTACAAATCTCATTAGGTTATCGGCCCAGTCAGTGCTTTTTTTTTGAATAAAAGAATTAATGAACGATATTTTTATTTCGCGAAAAGTTATATGTGGTTATATAAGTCATCTCGCTGTAGTGTAAATTATAACCTATTCAAGTGTTTGTTGTTTTTGAAGCCGGCTCGCCGTAGCGTAACAAAAACTGACTGAACCGCCTGAACGAGTGAAATATTTAAGATTACACAGTTGGAATTGAGTGTTAGTTTTAAATTTGTGAACAAAATTTTAATCTAAAAGCACGTACGTAACAAGAATTATTGTTTGTAAAAAAAGAAAGATATTTTCTGTTGGCCTAAGCTTTGTTTATATTTTTGATAAAAAAAAAATATATTGCATATTATAGAGAAAAAAGAAGAAAATAGTTTCAGTGGTCATATTCTAAATGGATCGAACTATCGTCTTTGGAAATTCCAAATTACGGCTTACATGAAAGCACGTGGATTAACCAATAATTTTAATGGGAATGCCCCGCTTGCGACGGCATCTCAAACCGACAAGGATACTTTTGACCGAAACGAAGGAAAAGCGATGAATGCGATTATTCAGTCGCTTGATCTTGAACGTGCTAATTTTGTACTAACTTGTTCAACGACTAAAGAAATGCTTGATAAGGTAAGCAGTATTTATGAAAAGAATTCTGATATAAGGAACATGACCCTATATGAGGAATATTTTGCGTTAAAAATGAATGATGATGATACTGTTGCTGGTTATGTAGCCAAAGTAAATCAATTAGCTTCTGAAATTGAGCAGCAAGGTGAAAAATTATCGGAAAAATTGAAAATGGTTCGTATTATTAGCAGCTTACCTGCAAAGTTTAACAATTATAAAACGGTATGGTACAATACAGCTGAAATTCGAAAAATCGACACGCTAATGTCGTCGTTGCAGTTAGAGGAAGATAATTTAACCAGGTTAAACAAGGAACATCGTCTGGTGTTGCCTTTAGTGTAAAAGCAAAATCAAAATCATTTAAACCAAAACAAAATACTTCTATTGAAAACATGAAAAAGAAAACTAAATGCAATTCATGCGGTCAAGTAGGCCATTGGGCGAATGACAAAATATGTCCCAAACGTAAAAACTTTTGCAAGTCTGGAAAGTCTAATAATAATAATAAGTCCGAATTAGCATGGTGTACTGCCGAGTACACAGAGAGCATCGAAGCATCAGATTTATGGATCGCCGATTCAGGTGCATCGAGTCACATGACATATCATCATGAATGGTTTACAGATTTAAGAAATTATACTGGAAATAAAACAGTCAAAGTAGCCAACAATTGTCATTTGAAAATAAGCGGAATTGGATCAATTCTAATAGATGCGAGGGTTAAGAATCAGTGGGAGCCACGTCGTTTAGAAAATGTATTGTATGTTCCCGAACTTAAAGGAAATCTGTTTTCAACTGGCGTCCTAACTAAGAAGGGAGTCAAAATTATTCTGGATAAAGGTGGATGAAAAATGTATGATAGATCAAACAAAATTGTGGCTATTGGTAGAAATAATGAGTCAAATCAATTAATAATGGATTTTCGCTTGCGTGTAAGTGAATCGGCAAACATTGCAGCCGCTTCACTACAACATTGGCGTCTATGTCACATCAATATTGAATCGATCAAGAAAATGTATAAGGATGGCCTAATAACTGGAATTGATTTATCGGATACTGATAAATTTTTTTGTCAGGACTGTCAATATGGCAAGATGACAAGATCATCACATACGAATGTATCCAAAAGGCCTTCAACCAAAGGTGAATTCTTTCACGTTGATTTGTGTGGACCGATGGAAGAAGTTGGTATTGGAAACATGCGGTATTTTATGCTGATTAAAGATGAAGCAACCACGTTTCGATTTACTTATTTACTGAAATCAAAGGATGAAGCCTCTGAGTGTTTAACTTCCTTTGTTTCCATGATGCACAACATAAACAATGTTCGAATCAAATATTTTCGTTTTGATAACGGAACTGAGTTTATCAATAAAACAGTCGAAAATAAATTTAAAAGTGAAGGTATCCAAATTGAATTCATAGCACCATATACTCCCGAACAAAATGGAAGAATTGAACGGGATAATCGAACCATACAAGAATGTGCGAGAACTATGATGATTGCGAGTGGTTTGCCTAAAAAACTCTGGCCCGCAGCAATACGTGCGGCCACATATATATTGAATCGTACAACAAGTAGCAAGTGTGTTGGTACTACACCGTACGAAAAATGGTTTGAGCGGAAACCATTTTTGGGTCACATCAAAATATTTGGAACGGAATGCTTTGTTCAAATACCAAAGCAGACCGGACGCAAAAAATGGGATCCGAAAGCCAAGAAAGTGTTTTTAGTTGGATATGAACCAACTGTCAAAAATTTTCGTCTTTATGATCCGATTAAAGATAAAGTCTTCTTAAGTTGTGATGTTCGATTCAATGAAACCAAAATAAATAAATATTTTACAGTTCAAGAAGAGAAGGAAAATGAAGAAGAATTGATCGACACTCATGAAAACTTAGATGATACATCTGTCGAACAAAATAAAAGTTCAAAAGATGACGAAATTGTACCCAAGAATGAAATGCTTCAGTCTACTGAAGAAGAAGACCTTCAAAGGAGCAATGCAAAATACAATTTACGGCCAAAAATTAATAAACCGGATAGATACATCGAGACGGGATATTCTGCGGTTATGGTTGAACCAAGAACGTATGAAGAAGCAATGAATTCGGAAGATGCTCAACAATGGAAGCGTGCCATGGATGATGAATTTAATTCACTAGAGCAAAACCGTACTTGGGATTTGGTTGTACCTCCGGAAAATCAAAAAGTAATTGACAACCGATGGGTGTTTAAAATTAAACAAAAGACTGATGGTTCAATCGAAAGATTTAAAGCGCGTTTGGTTATTCGTGGTTTTTCACAACAATATGGGATCGATTACGAAGAGACATTCAGTCCGGTTGTTAAGTTTGCATCAATTCGTGCAATTATGGCGTTAGCAGCTATGGGCAAGATGCATTTAAAACAATTTGATATAAAAACAGCGTTTTTATATGGTGAATTAAAAGAAGATGTGTATATGAAACAACCAGTTGGTTACAGTGACAATAGTGGGCGCGTGTGTAAGTAAGCTTATAAAAAGTTTGTACGGACTTAAACAAGCTTCGCGTTGCTGGAATCAGAAATTTACATTTTTTATCCGGGAATTCCAGTATAAAGTCAGTATGTTTGATCCGTGTGTATTTATTCGTCGAAATAAAGACAAAGTGACAATTATAGCCATTTACGTTGATGATGGATTAATAGCCACAAACAATTTCAGTGAAATTGATATGATTATTGAACATTTAAAAGAACATTTTGAAATGAAAGTATTTGATGCAAAGTGTTTTCTTGACCTTGAAACTGACATTTTACAAGATAACTCAATTCGTATTCATCAAACGGCTTACGCTAAGAAAATTTTGTGTCGCTTCGGTATGGAAAAAAGTAAGACAGTGTCAACGCCTATAGACTGTGGTCAAAATTTGGGTGACTTTACAAATGATGAGCACGATGCAAACTTTCCGTATCGTGAAGCGGTCGGCAGTTTAATGTACTTATCAGTCGGTACAAGGCCTGACATTAGCTATGCGGTGGGTGTAGTCAGTAGATACTTGGAACGCCCCAGTTCAGCTCATGTGAATGGAGTCAGACGGATCTTCAAATATATTCAAGGAACAAGCAGTATAGATTGCCAACGATCTTAAAAATTACCTTGTAGATGTGTGCTGTAAAGAAAAGAATATCACAGAGGAAATGATTGAAGATATATTATTAGACACGCTAGAAGATGAATTTCACACAGAATGTGAAGATAATAGTCCTAAAGAAATTTCAAGAATTCTTTATAGATTTATTTATTTGTTAAAAGACGGCAAAATGGATGAATATGAAACAGAAATTTATAAATTTTTTTTTATAACAATGAGTGGGAGTATTGAGAATACATTGTTAATCCATGGATGAAGAAGGATAAGTGGAGCCTCTCTCTCTCTTGTTAGTGTTGGCATGGATGTGATTCATTTCTTTGTAGTTGGTTTGGTCGCAACCTTGATACAATGCATGTATCTAATATAACAATCTTCATCATTTGTTATTTTGTTTAAAATCTGTCACTCTGCTATTTTATAGAATCTCATTATGTACAACTAAATATCTTTTATCAATAAATGTTTTGTTACAAATCTCATTAAAAATCAATCGCTTTGAAAAGAGACAAATTCATATGCCTTTTATATAACCACGCTGTTCGTGGGCTTAAAGTTAGTTTTCAATGTTAATCAGTCTTTAGCAAATTAGTGATACAAAAACTTTTGAATATGTTGACAACAAAGATACAAGTGTATAATTGAGATAACTTGAGTCTAATAGGAAAAATTCATTTTAGTAAACAATTGTTTACAATAGCACAATGGTTGGGCTATAGCATTTGCGCAATGTTTTATAATTATGACAGGAACTTCCCATCCCACAGATATGTTTTGATAGAAACTGGAACGGGAATACCAAAGTTGCCCAAAAACGATCCTTGAATGAATTTCAACATTTTTAAACGCACCGCTTGACTGTATTTACTCTATAAATAGATTTACAAAGATAGATATTTTATATATATATATGATGTCGGTTTCTATCGGTTTCGAATATACAATTGTGATACAACAAACGCAAATTTAGAGCCATTATTATCAAGAAACAATTTTGTTCATAAAAACGAAATTAATTCAGGTCATATATAATATATAATCATATATCTAATATATAAATACACTTCTGCCAAACTGCAACGGGCGTATCAAAGTTGTCTAAAGACGAGTTTTGGACAAATTTTAACATTTTTAAATGCAGCGCTTGACTGTATTTTATAATCGATTCTAGTTTAATTGGCCTATTGTCTTAAACAAAAAATAAAGAATAATTTGAAGCAATCAAAATTAATCTGTACACAAAAACAACATCAGGAGCTTTGAAATGACTAATTTTTCATAATTTCTGCTGAAAAAATTTAATCCAGTAGGAAATCTTTCAAGTGTAGATACTTTTTATAGTATATATAAATAGAATATACATTGGCGAAAAAAATGAGCTGTAGTAGGACTTGTTTCGACAATTAAGTCCGGAGAAATTTCATTCCGGATATATTAAAAAATATATGCATATATAAACATGTTTATAAACAGCAAAATGTCTCGCATAAGAAATTTTTTGATGCACGATCCTCAAAATTTAGCAGTGTCATTTTTAGAGATGATGATTAACAAGCTTCAGTTTATCTTACTATTGCAAATAACTCGAAAATTAGTTATCAAAATAGTATAGGTTTTCGTTAGCGCATCCCGCAATTTCGATAAATTTGTTTAGATTTACACTTTTACGTTTTAGACCCTTGACCCTTATCTAAAAAAATTATCATGATTCCTTCATTTAAAATTTTAAGAAACTACAGGACTTCTATTCAAATGTATTTTTTTACCCATCATTGTTTAAAAAGTTTTTAATAATATTTAAAATTATTTTTCTTTCATTACGAAATACTGCTTTATCAATCTAATGAACATAACTCTGTGAATGGTGTATGATTTAACACAGGAAATTTCTTAAAATTTATTAACAAATTTAAATAAATTATTATTTATGTTTTCAATTCAAAATAATAACGAATGAAATTTCTTCTACCATTCTTACAATTTTCAACCTAATAACAACAATTAACTGTCATTTTTTAAACTATTCATTAATTTTGGATCGGAAATTTCTATATAATTTAATAGAAAACAAATAAACAAATAATTATATTTTCTAGAATGCGAATATGTTATTACAAATTTAAGCTACTCATGGCGCATCAATCGATTAAATTTTTTTGATCTAATTGGATTGTTTATAGTTTGTTAATGATTGTTGATGCAATTTTATTGTTTGTTGATAATTATTTAATTTAAAATAAATTATTAATTTGAGAACAATTTTTGGAAACAGTTTTAATGAAACCTATGCCTGGATGCACACGTTTAGATTTATCTTATCAGAAATTTTGATGTAACTCTTAGCATGCATTTTACATTAGACCCTGCACACATTTTTCATAAGACATCAGATTTTCTGATATGAAAATCTTATCGTATGCGCATACATACGATATTGTCTGAAGTAAGACTAAAGTAGGACTTTTTTTACGTCAAATTGTAATACCAAATAAGTTTTCCGCAAATTTTTTTTAACCAAATAACCTAGCACTTTAACTGGAAACAACTTAATGTCAACTTGGGGAAGTGTCCTAATTACAACAGTTTTGATAGTTTAATAAAATTTTCACGATAAAAAATTTAGGTGTCTTGAAAACTCTGACACGGCATCCGTTTTCATGTTTTGATTGAACATAGCTAATGGAATGATATTTGATATAGGCTGCTTCAAATTCTTTAAGACGGTTAATAAACAGCAGTTGTCCTCTCATAACGGAATGTACTTCTAAACAGCTATTGACTTAAATAATATGTAACATACTTTGTATTTTTTTTCAATTTCCCATAAAAAATAACCCAAAAGACACTTATCCAAATATTATGAAATTTTCTATGCACAATAATGACATGAAAACCTAGTACTTGTCGAAATTTTTCCCGAAACTCTTTGGCAAGCACTAGGTTTTAATGTTAATATTGTGCGGACTAAATTTCATAACATTTGAGTAAGTATTTTTTGTGTTATTTGTGCTGGAAAATTGTATACTTCTAACACCTGTTGACGTTTCTCCATTTTTCGTGAAAAACTCCGACACGACATCCGTTTTCATGTTTTGATTGTACATGCCAAATGTAATTGTTAAATATAACACATTTATTTTAGTAATATTTTATATGTTGGTATTAATTAGTTAGTTATT
Organism: Chrysopa pallens; assembly: GCA_020423425.1. NCBI lineage: Eukaryota > Metazoa > Arthropoda > Insecta > Neuroptera > Chrysopidae > Chrysopa > Chrysopa pallens. The sequence continues at coordinate 92,383,267 of CM035592.1, forward strand.
TTTGATAAGTTTAAGTTTGTCGGTTGTAAGAATAAAAGAGTTTTTTGACATGTAGTAATAATACAAGAAAAATAAAGTTGATTTGAATATAAATAAATGTAGTTAGATAAGATAAAATCCACCACCTTAACATGGTAGCAGAACGTGGTTTGTTGAAAAGATTGGACATATAAAAAAAAAGGATTGAAATTGGTATTAATTTTATTGTGCACGTGTCGTATAAAAAAAAATTACAAGATGGCGTCTAAAGACGAAATTAAAATTCCTATTTTTGACGGACAAAATTACAATATGTGGAAAAAACGGTTAGTGATGTTTTTAAAGTTAAAAAAAATGTGAAACAAATATTGAAAGAGCAAAAACGCCAACTGATGAAGACCTTTGGGATGATAACGATTTGAAAGCAATTAATTACATATATAGTGCGATCTCGGATAGACAATTGGAATTTGTTAGTGATAAAGAAACTGCATATGAAATAATAAAGAAGTTCAACAGTTTGTATTTAAAGGAATCAACGGCATTACAAATTGTATGTAGAAATAAATTGGAAAGATTGAGACTAAAAGACTACCATGATTCAGCAACATTTTTTAGTGATTTCGAAAAGACAGTGAATGAGTTGAAAAGTGCTGGGGCAACTGTAACTGAAAAAGAAAAATTAAATTACATGTTAAACACATTACCGGAGTCATATAGTTATATTGGTGATTTAATTGACACGTTAAAAGTGGAAGATCAAACGGCTGATTATGTAAAGAGTAAAATTGAAATGGCTGAAATGAAAATTACAAAAGATGAAAATCCAGGTAGAAAATCAAATGTATTTATAGTGAATAAAAGTCAGCAAAATTGGACATGTTATGGCTGTGGTGAAGCAGGTCATATTCAGAGAAATTGTAGAAATAATAAACAAGCATCAGATGATCAAAGATGGAGATCATCACGAGGACGGCAAGGTACTGGAAGAGGTGTTTATAGAGGACGTGGCAGTTTTCGTGGATATCGCAGAAATAATCAGCAGCAACAAGCAACTCCTCAGCAACGTCAACAACAACAGAATGAAGAGAAGAATACTGCATGGGTTACAACGGTTGAGCATCATGTGGTACAAAATTCTGAGATAAGAAATGTAGATTCTAATGAGATTGTGTGGCTTTTAGATAGTGGTTGTACAGACCATATTATTAATGACGAAAGATATTTTGATAAATGTATTGAACTTAAAAAACCAGTAAATGTTTACTTAGGTGATAATAGAAAGGTAAATGCAACAAAATTAGGAAATGTTGTTAGTTATTTTAATGCTTTTGGTCAAATGAATTTAATAGAGATGAAAAATGTATTTTATGTGAAAGATATGAAATCAAATTTAATAAGTTATAGTAAAATCACAGAAAATAATACGATTATATCTAAAAGAAAGATGTCAAAGGTTATTGATAATTATAATGGTAAAGTCACTGCTGTAGCATTCAAAGAGAGAGGTTTATACATCATGAAATGTAAATTGAGATCAAATGAATCAAAAGTGTCCTTTGTTAATATAGCAAATGGAAATACAAATAAGATGAGCAATAAAGAAAAATGGCATCGTATGTTAGGCCATGTTAATTTTGGTTATTTAAATACTTTGTGTAAAAATCAATTGTTAAAAGGTCTACCTAATAAACTTGAATCGGAAATAATGAAATGTAAAATATGTACAGAAAGTAAAATGCATGATAAATCTTTCGAAAATAGTAGACAAAAGGCAAAGGAAATTTTAGAAATAGTTCACACTGATGTTTGTGGACCTTTCAAGACAAAAGGGTTTAAAGGCGAAAAATATTTTGTTTCATTTATTGATGATTACAGTAAAATTGCTAGAATATATACAATGAAATCAAAAACAGAAGTTTATGATTGTTTAGTTGAATACGTAAATGAATGTGAAAATTTAACGGGAAAACGAGTTAAAATTTTGAGATGTGATAACGGCAAAGAATATTTGAATAATAGGATTTATCAGTTCACGAAAGATAAAGGAATTAGTATTAATAATTGTCCTCCTTATGTACATGAATTAAATGGAACCGCGGAACGGTTTAATAGAACGATAATGAATATGTCGCGTTGTTTAAAAGAAGAAGCAAATTTGGATAAACAATATTGGCCAGAAATAGTTTGCGCGGCAACTTATTTGAAAAATCGTACGTTAACAAACATGAGTGAAAAAAGAACGCCTTATGAAATATTTTTTAAACGAAAACCGGATGTGTCAAACCTACGCTTATACGGTAGTAAAGTTTTTATTAGAATACCGGAAGAAAAGAGGAAATCTAAATGGGATAAAAAGGCTGATATGGGAATCTTAGTAGGATACAGTAATGTTGGTTACCGTATATTGCTAAACGGGAGAGTAGTTGTTGCAAGACATGTAGAATTTGTTGAAAATAATGTAAAATGGATCAGTTTAGATGATGATGTATCTGATAGTACGGATAATGTAGATGATAATACAACCAACAATAGCCTAACTTCTAGTGAAAGTAGTAATGATGAAAATGAAAATGATGATAATATTAATGAAGGTGATGAAGTATCGGGTGTTCGTAGATCTGACCGAACCTTAAAACCTCCAGAATATTTAAAAGATTATGAAGTGTATAATAGTTATATTTTTGCTAATTTTTGTAGTACAAATGTACCAAGTACATTTGAGGAAGCGATGGAAAGTAATGAGAAAACAATTTGGCGGAAAGCTATGAATAGAGAAATAGATAGTTTAAATAGAAATAAAACTTGGAAATTGGTTGACAATGTCGATAATAATAAAGTGTTAGATGTAAAATGGATTTATACTAAAAAGTGTGATAATAAATTTAAGGCTAGATTAGTTGTGAGAGGTTTTCAACAAACCGATGAAATTGAAGATACTTATTCTCCTGTAGCTAAAATGCAAACATTGAAGATTTTGTTATCATATTGTTGTCAGATGGGTTTAGAAATTGAACAGATGGATGTAGAGACAGCTTTTTTAAACGGAAATGTAAATTCTGAGGTTTATGTTAAACAACCTAAAGGTTATGAAGATGGTACAAACAGAGTTTGTAAATTGATAAAAGCGTTGTACGGTTTAAAAGAAAGCTCTAGAACTTGGTATGAATGTCTCGACGAATTTTTGAAAAGTATAGGTTTTGAACGCAGTGATATTGATCCTTGTTTGTATATGTTTAAAAATGGAACAGTTACCATTTATTTATTAATTTTCGTTGATGATTTATTAATTTGTTGCAAAGATAAAAATGAAATTAAAAAAATTAAAGTTTTATTATCGGAAAAGTTTAAAATGAAGGATCTTGGTAAAATTAAAGATTATTTGGGAATCACTATAGATTATGAGCCTCAAACGAATGAAATGAAATTATATCAAACTAAATATATTGAGTCATTAATTAAAAAATATAATTTGGAAAACAGTAAATTATATAGTACACCTATGGAAGTAAATTTGAAAATTGAAAAATCAGATAATTGTGAAATGAACATTAAATATAGAAATTTAATTGGTGCATTACTCTATATAAGTTCGGCTACAAGACCGGATATAAGTTTCAGTGTAAACTACTTGAGTAGATTTCAAAGTTGTTATAACGTGACACATTACAAATATGCTTTACGAATTTTACAATATCTTTATTTAACGAAAAATTTAAAGATGACTTATAAGAGAAATGAAAATATTAAAGTTCTTGATTGTTATGTTGACGCCGATTGGGCGGGGGATAACTTAGACAGAAAATCCACAACTGGTTACGTATTGAGATTATTTGGCAATGTAATATATTGGAAATCAAGGAAACAAAAGAGTGTGACGAAAGCATCAACATTTGCAGAATATGTAGCATTATCGGAAGCTGTTAGTGAACTTAAGTTTGTTAAAGAATTGTTAAAAATTTTTGATGTTAATTTAGTTAAACCACTTAATGTATATGAAGACAACTCAGGTGTAATAGACATAGCAAAAAATGGTAATTTTACAAAAAATTCGAAGCATACAGAAGTGCATTATCATTATGTATATGAATGTATGAAAGAAGGTTTTATTAATATTATTAAGGTTAAAAGTGAAGAAAATGTAGCGGATATTTTTACTAAAGCATTGTGTAAGAAAAGATTCGAAGAATTAAGAAATTCACTGGACTTAATTGTTTAAAAGAAAATAAATGTGAGGAGGCGTGTTAAATATAACACATTTATTTTAGTAATATTTTATATGTTGGTATTAATTAGTTAGTTATTTTTGATAAGTTTAAGTTTGTCGGTTGTAAGAATAAAAGAGTTTTTTGACATGTAGTAATAATACAAGAAAAATAAAGTTGATTTGAATATAAATAAATGTAGTTAGATAAGATAAAATCCACCACCTTAACAGTAATGATCAAAGAGGATTCGGTAGACCGGAAACTACCTATTAACTTCAAATTTATTTACTTTTGAAAACTTCAATGAATAGTTTATAGAAATATAATGTCAAATATAATAAAATGAATTCTAATTTTTTATAATTATCCTGCATGTAAATGAATATTAATTTTTTACACAAATCAGTGAGACTGAATTTCTACTCCTTTCTTCTATTGACCAGTCAAATGTATGTTTATAAGATTATGAACATTAATCATTATAAAAACGTAAACTTCTTGAAATTTCGAGAATATAAAACTATGTTATTCCTATTAAAATCATGCTGATTCTATGTTACTATGTTATTCCTATTAAAATTATGCCACCTCGTTAATCTCTTCATTTCTGAATAAAACTTTTTGCTTTAGCTTGACGGTTCGTGAATGGTTTATGTACCAACGTGGATATTTTTCTTCATAATAAATTTTGTACATTCGAGAATATAAATTTTCGTTTGTTACATTTGTGAATTTCATCTATATCTTACGACTGAAAGTTATACACCAATTGAAAAGCAACGGAAAATTATATTACAAAACTTTGTGTTTTACCACCAAAAACCACCATTTTGACTTGATACAAAATTATTTTATCTATTTAGTACATTTTCATACTTAAGAAAATGTAATTGTAGTTAAAATTTTCATTTTATACTGTGAGAACAGATTATTTTTAGGCTAAAGTTTATAACGCAAGAAAATAGTAACGGCACAAACATATTTAATTTTGATATAGGTGTTCATAGAATCACCTAATTAGTCCATTTCCTCATGCCCGTCTGTCCGTCACTAAGATAACTCAAAAACAAAAAAGAGATAGCGAGTTGAAATTTTGGTGGAGTATTTTACACATAAAGACTGAGTTCGTGATTGAACAAAATTGGTTCATTGGGTCCAACGAGTGGAGAACTAAATTTTTGAAGAATAAAAGATAGATGCAAATTTTAAAGAAAATTTGGTTATATTTTTATGATTCGTTTTATTAGTTTTGTGCTGCCACCTAATAGTCTAAGATCCCGCTGCAGGATTGGTGTGCTCATCAACTTTTTGTTTAAAACCAAATTTTTATGTTTATTTATAGTTAAAAGAATATATATTTACTAGGGTGCCTATCAAAATTTGGCCGCCATTATTTTTAATTAAATTATTTTTAATTGATTTTTGGTAAAAAATTTCGTTTATTCATTTTTGAAATAAAATAACGTCTACATCACGGTAATTAATATGAAGATTCTAAAAAATCACGGTTGCCGTTGCGCACTTGGCCGTACCTCTTTGCAGCCAGGTGTAAACAGGTATGATTTCGATAAATTTATACGTTTATAACCTATTTTTATTAATTATATGTCAAATTGAAGCTAATTTTTTTCTATTAATTATCATATAAAGTTGCTTAATTAAATCTGGCCGCAAATAAGGGTTGCTGGCTGTTAAAGATAATAAATATTTAAGGTAGAGTGAAAGAGAGTTAGCGCGTAACATCATTTGTCAGACGAGGACAGCGATTGTCGGCTGTGCGACAAGTTAATAGTGTGCTATGTGAATCCACGAACAAAGCTTCCGATAACGACGATTCTGATATTTGCAGCGATGAAAGTGATAGCTCTGATGACAGTACAACTGAAAGCTCCGACGATTCAGATTTTTAAATAAGAGTTACGAAAATATAAGAATTATAATAAATTTATTAATTTTTTAATTTGCTTAAATCTTTAATTAATATGTAACAGACAATTAAATACTTGAATAAAATCTAATAAAATTTTTAAATAATACTTTCGCAATAAAATTTTCTTTTACTTAAGTCACCTTGGTTTTATTTTTTTATTTTTTAAATTAATATTAAATATCGACGTTCTAATTAGCAAATTATCTAACTCCATTTTAGAGAATCTTTTATTTGTACGAAAAAAACAATTACTTCAAAATTTATTATCATTTTAAAAAACTATTTAATATCATTTATATATAATAGAGATATAATATTTGAGTTTGAATCATTCAAATAATTTGTAATTGGATTATTGCTTCATCAAAATGTTAAAAAAATCACCCTCTAAAAAATAAGGAGTTAGACAAATTGCTAACTAGACCGTCGATATATCAAATCAATATTAATTTTTTGTTGCAATTTTTAAATTTGTCATTTTGAACAAAATTACATATTTTTTTGAGTATTTATTATAAGTCGTCTCTATTACTCCCCGGTGGTTGAGAACACTAACGTTCGACGCATGCGCAATGGCTTAAAAGCGTCGCACAGCCGACAATCACTGTCCTCGTCTGACAAATGATGTTACGCGCTAACTCTCTTTCACTCTACCTTAAATATTTATTATCTTTAACAGCCAGCAACCCTTATTTGCGGCCAGATTTAATTAAGCAACTTTATATGATAATTAATAGAAAAAAATTAGCTTCAATTTGACATATAATTAATAAAAATAGGTTATAAACGTATAAATTTATCGAAATCATACCTGTTTACACCTGGCTGCAAAGAGGTACGGCCAAGTGCGCAACGGCAACCGTGATTTTTTAGAATCTTCATATTAATTACCGTGATGTAGACGTTATTTTATTTCAAAAATGAATAAACGAAATTTTTTACCAAAAATCAATTAAAAATAATTTAATTAAAAATAATGGCGGCCAAATTTTGATAGGCACCCTAGTAAATATATATTCTTTTAACTATAAATAAACATAAAAATTTGGTTTTAAACAAAAAGTTGATGAGCACACCAATCCTGCAGCGGGATCTCGTACTATAATGTTCCATTCAACAACTTAATACATTTCTCATCTAATAGCGTCTTAAATTTCATAAACAATTAAAATAAATTTGTTTGTAACAAAATATATTTTTTTCTTTCATAATACATAAGTCACAACAAAAAATTAAATTTCATCCAAATACTATTATCCTTAGTGTTCCAAACTTTAAAAATTTGATTTTTAACAATTTTCCAATTCAAATTATAATCAGTACATTTATTTTTAACATCTAAATACGACAATTTACATATATCATTTCGAGTTGTCAGAGAAGAATCACTAAATACCTTCCATAAAGAATATTTATCGATGAGCGTAATTGAATTTTCAAATAATCGTTTTTTACAAATACATAATTGTGATTTTGTAGAACCTAATTGTTTTTTAGTTACACCTTGTTTGAACCCATTCACAGCTATTTCTAGTTTACTGTAAAGAATTTTAGAAAAATTAAGTAAATATAAAATTTTGCTTTTAAACGTATACTCATGGAATTACAAAACGCAACGACCTGAATCTTCCACTTATTTAAAATTTTAATATATAATAATTTTATGGTGTATTTTATAATTTTTTTACATTAAAATAAATGTTTTACATAAATTCACAAAATTAATTTTGACAAATAACTCAACACATCATAAGAATCGAATATATAATAATTTTAAATAGGTAAGAAAATGAAAATATCTAAAAGTATTTCATTTTTTGATTCCACAAGTATACATATAACGGAAGGTATGTTAAAATAGAAGCAAACTTTTGTACTTTCAGCGTTCTAGTAGTGTAGAACGTAGGAAAATTGTGTGAAAAATATAAAGCTTTTCTCTTTTTTGCACAAAATTTTGTGTTTTTCAATTCGCTTCTAATAATTTTTATTTTACAAATCTTCGAAAATATTTGCAACCAAGTATAAATGGTTCAAAACTTTTAGTATGCAATTTGATTATTCTTAATTTGCATATATATTAAATTAAAACATTACAAAAGATCATCAAAATCGAAAATGTTGTTTAGCATTGAGAAGCAATATGTACCTTAAATTTCAAATAACACATTTTTATGTGAAATTATCCACGGCTATTATTCGCAAAAAGGAGTGTGCTTCTAACAACCTTCTATTAATTAAGCTTTACAATAGTGTGGATAAGAGTTTATTTAATTAATTCTTATGTCTTCGATTTTATAACGTCTAGTTTGACTCTTTTAGTTCACCTAGACAATATGAAAATATTGAATACAAATTAATAAACATTTTAAAATTTAATACATCCCATCTGTGGTTTTCCACGTATTTTGATGATGAAAACCAGGATAAAATGGGATAGTGTGGGCCATAACCGCACATGCAGCCTATAGATGCATTAAAAAGTAAACCATATATGTATGAGTACATGTATGTATATATCTGACGGTTTTTTTTTCATACTTATTCTATGTATGCAATTTGTAATTTTAATAAAAGAAATGAATAAATAAATAATATAATAATAATATAAGCTTTCATTATTTAAGCTATAGTAATTTGAAATAACAAATTCGAAAAAATGTTATGGTAAAATTCAGTACGGTCCAATGTTATAAATGTTTTTTTGAGACTATAATAATATAATTACCATTCATTAATATCGCACCAGATTATACTGGAAGGGCATAAATCTAATCTTGATTGTTTTTGATGCGGAAATGTTATATTTGATTGTACTATTTTTGGTACATTTAATTTAAATGGTAATTTTAACGGTGTTTCAGACTCAGAAAATCTTAAAAATAGTGCTCGTTCAAAAGCGTCATTTGAATAATTAATATTTTCTGCTAAGATTATACTTTGCAAATAAATTGGTTCAATAAACAGTGTCAGCAATGCTCCTTGAATTCCAACGCGCACCCATCGGGCTAATTTATCACTACAGGATTTAGAAGTTGTTGGATCACCTCTTCCTAAAATTCGAATCAAAACTATAATACCTTATAGATAGTTGAAGTTGATTTGATATCAAAATTTCTATTAAAAAAATAAAAATTTCGTCGTCCAGTTAAATAAATTTTCTTTAAACCATGAGTTTTTGCAGAGTATTTAGTAATTTATGTGTTTTTTTTTTTTAATAATGTAAATTATACACAAAATTACCTGGTTTAGTTCTAATTACTCCTGTAACGTGATACTTGGCACCCTCACCATGTATATCTTGCTTTTCTTCTGTTTTCAAACATTTTGCACCAGTTCGATTAATATCAAGAATTCGTTTATTATTGGAATTATGTACTTGATAATTACTAATCAAACACTCTCCAGTAAGATCATTATCACATTGCTTAGGAAAAATTGCAGCATCACCACAAGGAACTTGGGTACAAAACAAGTGAAAACTTACGTCAGGGTTGAGTTGTAATTGAGTTGTGTTCTTATTCATCGTAAAAATTGACTTAGCATTGTTCGAATAAAATTGATCAATTTGTTGATACAGATATCTAATGAAAGCACGACGACATATCACTTCTGCATGAGAATCATTTATAATAGATCCATTTGGACACAATTTATTCTGCCCAATACATTTCGATCCAGTACCCAAACTTACTACTTTTAATGTATGATTAGATTTATTTTGTTCAACTATTGTAGACATGATTGTCCATTGTTTTGGATTCGGTTTGCCATTTTTTGGTAATTGGTTATAATGTTTAACCGAGAGTTTAGCAATTTCATTTGCCAAATTCTTTTCTTCCATTATAAACTGGACATGGAAAGTTATCTAATGAAGGAAACAATTTTTTGTGCCTCAGTACAACTATATCTTTTAGCTTTATCCAGCTGTATTAAAAGAAAATGCATTCAAAGCTCTATTCATTCAAATTTCAAATCACTTTTCGTGATTAACGAACTAAAATATTTCTCAAATAATGAGTTCCCAAATAAAAACAATTCTGTTTTTATCTTTTAACTGAAAGAAAAATTTTGTTTTATATTGTCATTTCTAAGAATTTTTAAATGTGATAATTTATTACCAGTAGAGCAACTTCCTGTTAAGAAATTTAATTACAGCGAACCTGTAATTAAATTTTAAAAAACACCGAACATGTTTTACTCGGTAATTTCTCAACACTCATATTTCATTATTTTGCTTATTATTATATGTTATGCCTAGTTGATATACAGTCAGTTCTCGACCGAGTGAAACTCATAAATACTCCAATTAACTAAATTATATAACAATTAAAAAACCATTTCTTATATGTGAATAATTATTCTAAAATAGGCAATCTGTTGAAAAAATTAATCGTGTTTCAACCTACTCATTTTAGCAATCGAAGTGTATTCATATCACCAAAATTTTTTACCGAGAGAAAAGAAACATTACAGTTCTATGTTGAATTAGATTTTTTTTATGCTGAAGCATAAAGCAGTTAACTATTATACAAATGATTTAAAAGAAATAAACGGAATCGGTAAATTTAAAGTTGTTAAATAACGACCGTATTTTTGGTTATGTTTTTCAAAAGTTTATGGACAAAAGATCATGATAATAATAAATTACAGGTGATATCAATTCATATCGACAATCAAAATTAAGCTGAGTTAAAAATTGTAAAATATAATTACAAAATTAATGTCCTTTTCAAACATTCGTATAGATTAACAGTGTCTTTTTTATCTGTCAGAGTTTCTAATGTCAATTTCATGCCTTACACATTGCTTTATTGTATGATTACTATTTTAAAATTTTCTACAAATTTAAAAAATAAAAAATTACATGAAAATTAAAATCATTAACATTTAAAATTTTAATTTCGAATTGATAAAAAAATCGTTTTTAATAGCATTTATATTATAATAAAAGTCAATTTTTTAGGTTATGTTTTGATTATCTAAATATGGTAAAGTGTGAAATTTGCATACATTATTCAAAAATATATCCCTGCTAATTTTTTAAGCTGTCATCAAACAAATCAATTTAAGCAAAAAACAATATTTTATCATACATTCAAATAAGAATACATTTTATTCTACCCCTAAATGCAAATAAAAAATTGTTTAATTTTATGTGCTTAGTAAGTAATCATAGGTAATATATTCTATGGTAATCATAAATAAATATGAGTATTAACTTCTTTATAATTGAAATGTAACAAAATCGACGAACTAATAAAAATTTTTCTCTTTATAACAAAGGAGTGTGAGTATATTGTTGCCTTTTTGTTAATAGTGATAGAAAAATTTTCCAACTTAAAATATTCCTGAAAAAACTCCAAAGCCAGAAAATGTATTTTCTCTATACCCAAAATGTGGGGATATTACGATATCCCTAACAAACATATATACCATAATTTAAAACATACCACAAGATTAAGTTAGTATTTTTGTTAAATGGCTATAATTTTAACACAAACCAAGCACAAATAACCGAAATTTATTTCGATTAAAAGAAATCAACACTTCTATATTTAATACAACTATTCAAAATACATATTTAATATAATTCGGGATTACAGTTTCGGGTCGTGTTGAATTTGGCCCCTACCTTCAACCTGTGATTAAACTACCCATTGATAACTCGAAAATCAGGCAAAAGCTATTATTCTCCAATTTTGTCTTATTTTGGCTTGTTTTGCCAAAATTCATCAATCGAGGCGCAACGGGTATCGTAATCGAGTCCAAAATGTAAACCTCAAAGACTGCAAACATATGATTCGTTAGATTAAATACTATTGTTAATCTCGATTTGCAATGACTATAAATTAAAATTGATATGTTTGATAAATTTCTATAATTTAGTATAAATGTGAAGCTTTTATGTATACCATTTTTAAATGACCTTTACTCTACTGAACAACAATGATAAACCTACCCTCAAATTTTATTTTTTTAAATAATTATTGCTATAAAAACTTATCTTTTCTATAGAAATAATAACAAATTGTACAATTTTCAACATTGCAATAAATTTAAACTATATTATATTTAACTTGTGATTTTGTTTAAAAAAAATTCCTATAAAAAAATAAAAATTATTAAAAATAAAAGTATCTCTTAATGGTAGAGAGCTTTAATTTGTGGTATTCCATAGTATTAATTGTATTAGGTGGATAAATAAATTTACACACTTCAATTTTTTTTATTATTTTGCTTAACCAAGTATCTCTTAATGGTAGAGAGCTTTAATTTGTGGTATTCCATAGTATTAATTGTATTAGGTGGATAAATAAATTTACACGCTTCAATTTTTTTTATTATTTTGCTTAACCACTTTATTTTATTAATAATTACGCGACATGTTTCGGATGTTACTCCATATTCAAATGCATTATTAATAAAATAAAGTGGTTAAGCAAAATAATAAAAAAAAAATTGAAGTGTGTAAATTTATTTATCCACCTAATACAATTAATAATAGTATCTCAATTACAGTTGCATAATATATGTTTCATTTAGGGATGGGCGATATGCATGTTTCGACTATCGGTATTTTTTGGGTAAAACATCGATGTTTTTGGTGGATGTTTTTTCTTTATTGAAACATCGATGGTCGATGGTATAGTTCGAACTATCGACATCGTTGAGTAATATAGCTACTTAAGGTAAACTCCGCAAGAGAATATAGTTTTATAGTTAAGCAAACTGTGAATAACTGTTGTACTACAGTTACATCTTATCGGTATGGGTAGTAGCGAATTAAAACGGCAACAAACTGATCGGTAAATTTTATTGTCTTGGTATAAAAATTCAATTATTAGTTTAGTGCAATACTATTTTGTGAATTTAATTGTTATAAAAATTGTCAATTGATAAGTTTGCTAATAATATTAACATTGTTCAAGTACCTCGTAGATAAATTTTTGTATAATATAAATTATGTCACTAAATCTAACCTCGATTTTTTTTTGTTTGCTTTAATTGATGTAATTCAATTAAATAACTTTTTTATGTTTTGTGTTTATTTAGATAATTCTGGAGGTATAAATTATACTTCCAAATTGACCAAGAACCTTTGTTTTTGATTGAAAATTTGGATTTTCACACCTATTTACTAATTAAAAGTACGTCCAACTAATAGAAATTAAATTAATAATAATGTTAATAAATTAATAAAACACTTTTCTATAGATAATGATCAAGAAGCGTATTATTTCATCCAGAACTTGATTCTCACTGGCCAGTATCCAATCCAAAACCGGGCGTGGACAATGTTTTACCGGAGTCTCGATGGAATCGGTTTCACTCCAGTTAATTAAATTATCCTTGTTCTCTTTAGTCATTATTTAAAGATTGATATTGTGATAATATATATAAAAAAATTTTAATTACTAAATTTCATAAATTTTTATTCTTTTATAAATAATTGTTATTTTTAAATAGAATATCTTCAATTTTATCTGCGATAAAATTACTTGTTTTATATTAATAAATGATTTTAATTCCGTGAATAAAAAATAAATTGAGAATTTTAATTTTAATTTTTGTATGTTTATTCTAGCGATAATTATAAATTTTCGCGCTCATTTCCAATTTCGATGTATCGATGTTTTTCTAAGAACATCGATGGTTAAATGGCGAAAATTTAAAAAAAAATCGATAGTTCGATGTTGATGTGTTTTACTGATATCGCGCATTCCTATTTCATATATTCATCATATACAATGCGTTAACAAAATATGGTTTATTGAAGTTCAATAGTTACCAAAAATGATAATAGAGGCGCTTTCTATTACACGGAACGTACATACGCATGCGCCTCTTTTTTCATTATTTAAAAAAAATTATATCTTAAACACAAACAAATTAAATTTTTATTTTACAATGTCGACTGTATTGTGAAAAATTGTAAGACAAAAAAATGGGTAGCAGCCATTCCAGTTATTTTAGTTTTGATTTTCTAAGTTATTTATGTGAAAAACATTAATAATTACTGTTATTCCAATGCGGTCTTTCTAAATCATATCCCATATTGATTAACGTATTTAAATAACAATTTAGATGTACTTGATAGCATTGGAAAAAATGAAAACCACAAAACAGATCAGCTGTATTCAACCACCAGATTTGATACAGATTGTTAAACAGATGACATAACACAAACAAATAGGGCGTCGTTAAAATGTCTTCACAGAACGGAGAAAATTTTTGTTTTCATATACAATAATAATAAATGGTACCGAAGGAGAATATCCAGCTACTAACCTGCATGTAAAGATGGATGCAAACAAAAATTTAACTTATTTCATTGACGGACATTTTCTGAATCCAAAATTTTAAACCTTCCGTCTGTATTAAGGAATTTTGAAGAGATATCGAAATTATTATCAGTTTTCGAAAGGATATCCTTTACGTAGTGGTTTGCCCGAAATGTATAAAAACTATTTAGATTTTAATGAAGCATTCAGCGATAGTTTTGCTCCTTCTGTAAAACCGATACTCCTTCTGTAAAAAATTACGAAAAAGTATCTTTACAAAAAGTAAGTAGAAAAAAAAATTTTTTTTAATCAATTTACATCACAGGAGCTAGTAACAATCAAAAAAATTATGCCAATCAAAAAAATTTATAGAAAAAAAATCGAAAACTAATTTGCATTAGGATACGAATTCAACTAATTTCACAAAACATTGAATTGTTGTTAAAAAGCAATTAGAAAAACATCAATATTTTGAAGAAAAATGCACATTTAAAAAGTTGCCTTAAAAGAAATAATTTCAGCTGCATCAAAAACAAATTTGAAAGACTGGTGATATTTAAATTTAGAAACTTTTATCAAATTACAAACTTTTCATTTCCATGTGAAGATCATGGAACTGATGTTTATTTATGAGTTAGTGGTTTGTTTTAAAATCTACATTTTTCTATTAAATTAAATTTTTCGTTTTATCCTAAAGAACCCAATATTACAGAATTTATTCTAAAACTTATAAAACTTTTGTGTAAAAACCAAAGGTTGGGATAAAATTCGTAATGTCAAATTCTTTAAAATTAAAATAAAAACCTTTTGAAAAAAATTTATTTTATATCAAATTCTCGAAAAATTTAAACTATTGTCGAATTTTAATTCAAGAACTCGAAGTTACTGTTTAAGCACGAAGTTCGGAATTAACATTCCGAAGCCTTACAAACTTACTCAACATACCTTTATGAATTTTACTATTAAAATGACTGATTAAAATTATAAAATAATTCTTGTAACATCAAATAATATAGCTTATTAACCATTTTTTAACAATTTCTTCATTTTTTTAAATGCAACTAAATAATTTTCTACTTTTTATTAACATTTACCTTTTTAAAATAATTTTTCTTTTCCAAATTTTTTTTTAGTTTTATTGGGTTGTTGATGCAGTTTTATTCTATGTTTATAATTATTTGATTTGTTATAAACAATTTAAATGTTGTATGTGAAGTTTGCGAATAATAATCTTATATCAATTTTTTTCATTTATTTTGTTGTATCCAGTCAATAGGAAATCGTTTGTTGAACTTATTTTAAACTTCTTTTTCATTTGTTGATTAATTATTAAAAAAAAAAATAAAAATAAATAAAAAAAATTAAAAAAGGTGATTTACAACACCATTATGTCCACGTTTGTTTACGCTGATCATCAATTTTTCAATACATAATTTTCTTTTCAAAATATTATCGTATGTAAAATATAACAAAATGGATTCTAATTTTTTGAATACTATATTTCTGAACTTAAATGAATATTATATTCATTCTTTACATAAATCGGTTAGACTGAATACTTATGGTTATATTGAATATTTATGGTTCTTTATATGCTTATGGTTCCTGTATTATAATTAATATTTGCAGTCACCTCGTTAATTTCTTTATTTATGAATAAAAATTTTTGGTATTTTTTCAGTTTAGTTACTTTTGCTAAAAATGGCCCAAAAACAGTCAGAAAAAAACTAAATTAAAGCATTTTTTGCGTAGATCTTGCATCCGTAAATTATCGCTTTTGAAGTTCAATAGCTTTTTTATGATTAAAAAAAGTTCCAAAATGTTTACATTTTTTTTCTTGTTAATAAATGATTCCAGTCGACTCACAATTATTTTTAAATGATAATTAATCAGTAAAATTGAAAAATTATTTTATCAAAATATAAAATTATTTGAATATTTACCATGATTTGTATACAAATCCATTTTAATTTTTAGAATATATCAGGATATAATTTTATATTATCGATGGTTCTTTAACGACTGACATACGTATCATTCAATTGTTTGAACTTTTGAAAATGATTTTCCGGTAGCGCTTTTAGTATTTACATACATTTGATAAAAACTTAAAGATTTTACATTATTAACATTTTTAATAAACAATTATGTCAAAATTCTGGTGCTAACCCTACCTGTGCAAACGCTACCCGACAAAACACAGTTTGTGTATGTATCACGTTTTTAATAAGAGAAGCCGAAAAAACCTAAGCCCGTGCTAGCTCTACCCGATAAAACTCAGATTGTGTACATATGACATTTTTAATGGCCCTTAAAAAACGCAAACTCGTGCAAATTCTAAAATTACTGACTAAATTACGTTATAATAAAATTATTAAGAACTACCCGACGATAAGAAAAATGTTAAATCAAACACAATAATTTGTTTATTAAAAGTTTTTATAATATAATCTTAAAATATTTAACAAATAATAAGTACAATGAACGCTACCAAAATAGCGGAATCACTAGTATTTATACTAGTGATATATATCACTAGTATTTATACTTTGAATTGAGTAATGAACAGTTACTTTAGTAATGAACAGTATACTTTGAATTGAGTAATGACTAGTTCATTACTCAATTCAAAGTATAAATACTAGTGCTATATATCACTAGTATAAATACTAGTGATTCCGCTATTTTGGTAGCGTTCATGAGTTAGCTGACATCGTAAAGATATCAAAAGAACGTGTTGGCTTTATATTGCATGAGCATTATGAGAAAGCTCTGTTCAAAGTGGGTGCCGCGTTTGCTCACTGTTGACCAAAAAACGAGAACGTGTTGATGATTCTGAGCAGTGTTTGGATATGTTTAAACGTAACAAACCGGAATTTTTTCGCCAGATTTGGCTCCCAGCGACTACTGGCTGTTCGCAGACCTGAAAAAAATGCTCGTTGGTAAGAAATTATCGCTGAAACTGAGGCCTATTTTGAGGCAAAAGATAAATCGTTCTACAAAAGTGGTATTGAAATGTTAGAGCGGCGCTGGAATGATTGCGTTGCTCTTGATGGAGATTACGTTGATGAATAAAGCTTATTTTGAACCAAAAAAACTGTGTTTTCTTTGTTAGGCCCGGGACTTTTCAGTCCATGTGTTATATTGGTTATTTCTATAACGGTATTTTCGGGAAAAAGTCTTTGGCAAGCCTTCGTCAATTGAGATTATGCA
This sequence comes from Chrysopa pallens, assembly GCA_020423425.1. Taxonomy (NCBI): domain Eukaryota; kingdom Metazoa; phylum Arthropoda; class Insecta; order Neuroptera; family Chrysopidae; genus Chrysopa; species Chrysopa pallens. The sequence continues at coordinate 92,400,879 of CM035592.1, forward strand.
TGCAAAGTTTTATAAGATTGTTTACTTATTTATGTGCAAAAATAAAACAAATACAATAGATTGTCATTATTAAAACTGTCCTTTTTTTATTCTGTAAATCACATCCATTTCATCAAAATGGAATTCACACACAAAATTTGGGGTTTTCAGTAATAATTCTGATTTCTTTTAAAAAATGTTAGGTACCACAAAAATCAATTTTGAAGTAAGTTTTGTTTTATTGTTATTTATTTACCTGTACCTACTCAAGGCAATTTTTTTTTTATTATCAATATTTCTTTTCTTTTTTTTTTGTCTACTTGAACTGTTACACAAAATTATAATTGTATCCAAATACAAACCATTATATAATTCAATACTTTCACATAATTAATTTTTGTTTACAATTTTAACATTGGTTTAAATTGTTTAGTTAAGAAAAAAATGCGATTATAATTAATTATTTGATTTAAATATAATTTTTGTATTATTTGATTATAATTAAATGTTTTTAGAAATTTCTGTGATTTCTGTATTTAGTTATAATTTCGTTAGTTTTTCACCTTGTGACTTAGTTTGAAGGTATTTTCACGTAGTTTATACGTAAAATAAGTTGTCTTCAATTTAGTGTCCGTTTTTATGTCATGTTATTACGTTAAATGCGATTCATTAAATTTTCCTCGAATTAAATATCACGTTGAACGAAATATACCTAATTCGGTGCCATCTTCAGGAAAAGCAAAATGAAAAGGGCATATTTTGTATCCCTTTTGGTTTAAAAATTGGGTTTTGGATCCATTGGACACATTTGACCGCACTTGTTGATTACCAAATTTTTAGGTATAGAATACGCCAAAACTGTTTCAGCTAGATAATGTTTTTCGTTTTTACGCTACAAATAACGGATAGACGGAAATGGACTAATTAGGTGATTCTTTTAGTTTTCCATATGAGAAAATTTGTTTGCGTTTTCAATATTTTCTAGCGTATGTTGAGTTATAAAGAACAGTTAATCATAGCATTTATTATTCAATTTTTTCCTAAAGTTAATTTGGTGAATAAGGTCCACATTAAAAATAGATTTTGAATTAATAACAATTATTATATAACTTGAAAAAATTGTCCTGTTGTAAAAATCTGCTACTAGTCTAGACAGTCTACAGTAATCAATTAAAAGATAAGTAAGTTTTAATTATTTTGATTTTTTTCAGACAGAATTTAATAAATGTCATGTGCAAATATTATAGCATATTGTATTTATAACAATTTTGACAATGGAACTGCAGTCGCGTGAATAAATAATCACTTCTACGTCATTGCAAAACTAATTGCACATAATAAAAACGTAAAATATTTACCAATTTGATAAAAAACTTTATTTTACTGGAATAACTAAAAAATAATTAGTTTGGAATTAAAATATAAGTACGAAAAAAAAGCTCGGAGGATTTAAAAAATTATTTTATACTAAAATGAAAAGAAAAACAACTTCAGCGGAACAAGCATTGGTGGTTGATTTTCCTACTATATGCAGTCCTCCGTTCACTCCTTCAGTGAACGGAGCAAGGAACAAACATCGCTAAAGGGCTTTTTTACAGAATTAAAATCACAGTTTGCATACCATTGCATTTCCCACTCATATTCAATATTCAATCGTTCCAGTAAATTATCTGCGTTAAAAGTGAATGGCACCCCGAATCTTACTAATTACGTGCTTTTATAATCCAACTCATTAGAAACTGAATTTAAACTTCTTAAACAATTTGAACTATTTTCGCAATAACTAATTTACGGGGCAGAAACATGAAACCCCGGCACCTAGATATACTTGACAGAGTATAGAGTAAAATTCTTTTAAACTGTGTTTTAAACCACGAAATATTCCCCATTTCATACATGCAGAACATGAAAGGCCACTCCTACGCTTTGTTAAATTGGTGGTGCAAATCATTAAACACATGCAAATTTATTAATCAATGCTACTTTAACATGCTCCATTTGAAATCAACGAATCTGATCTGAAAATTTCGATAGTAGTTGTAAAAGATCGAAGCAAAATATGCCGTTATGTTTTATTTAAGCAACGGTAGGTCTAAAAATTTATTTTTTCATTAAATATTGAAAATTCCAAATAATAATGTTTTTTTATACAACGTTTAAAATATCTCTCATCATTTTTATATTGTACTTAAAAAGGCACTTTCTTTAAAAATGATCCTGGGACCTCTGGTACAGTAATGCTATCTTAATGTAATGTAATTTTTCGGGGACACTTTTGTAACACACATTGTAGTTGAATAGGTTTTAACGTTCCCGTGGTTTAAGTTATCGAGGTTTTATTGTATTATTATTCTATATAATAAATTGTATTTAAAAAAAATTGTTTTCAAACAATTTTGTCAGTATTATATTTAGAATCTTAAACCTTATTAAAAAATGTCATGTTTTGATTTTTTTCGATGTTAAATCGCTAAAAGCATAAAACGAAGCATTTTTCGAAAAAATTTCAAAAGCTTATTTTTTCGGAATTTCTGTAAATCATTCAAGTCCATCTGGGTCCTGATCTTTTAAGCAATTAATATGTAACAAATAAGCAATTAATAAAACAAGGTATTGCGTATATTTTCGGAGAAGGCACTGCCTGCCTGTTTACATTGTAAATGTAGGCTTTAGGTTAACTGAGGTTTACCATAAATGAAAATCCAATCTTTATATAAATTTAATCTTTATTAGAATTAAATTAAAATACATAGAATTCATTAACCTTAAACTTTAAAGTGAACACAGTATACTTATTTTTTGTACAATTTTTATAAGTAGATAAAGAAATAATATGGATACCTTTACAAATAACTTAATATTTTTAGTAAACATTAAACAGATATTATTGTTTAGTCATTATTGAACAGTCACTACGTTAACAGTATTGATGGTAAGCTAACATACATAGCTTTTTCCTCACAACAATAAACTGATACAAAATAAGTTTTTTTTAGCGTTATTTCACTGCGTATTATCAATCATTTAATGTATTTAAATAATAAAAAACAGTGATAGTGTGTTTTATGAATTACATCATAACATAAATATAATCAGAGGTATTTTAATTTTATTATATCTATTTTTTTTTTAATTCATTTTTTAGTAGAGTACCTATTTTATGCTATTCAAGTTTTTGTGTGTGGTTAGAGACTAGTACAGTTAGACAGTGGCGTCTTTATACAATTTTGATTGTTAGGCACTAATACTAATTTTCACCGGCTATTTTTATAGTCTAATTTTGTGAACTTATTTATGAATGTTGTTGTCTAACCAACTCGGGTGTTTTATTAAAACTGAGTGGTAACTAAACAATCTTCTTTACAAAATCCTTATTAGTCTATGTTTTACTACTTACAGGTAATATTTACACAAAAGCGTAAAAATTCTACAGACCGGGTTGTTTAGTTGGTTAGCTCATCTAGTTAAAGCGCCGACTTCTGTTTTATATATAACTGGTTGGTCAGTTCGATTCCCGCTATCGTTACAAAAATTAATTTAAATAATTTTGATGGTTTGGTGTAGTGCGATAGCTTTATTTTTCTGTAGTTAAAACGGATAGTTATCGAACGTCTAGATTTTGTAATTATGATTAAGATATGTCTATTGCATTACATCACATAGAATAATATTCTATACACTTTTAATAAAAATATTTTTAAATTATCCATTTTAATATTGAAATATCCATATAAGGCTGTTTTCAAACCGTAAGGACTCATTTCATGTGTATGCCAAATATACACAGTATTTTCGTCATAATATTGATTTAGATTGATTGATATATTTCCTTCGATTCATAGGTAAGTTTGGTTAAAATGCTTCAATTATTATATAATACTTATTATTAAATATTAAAGTATTGTTGGCAGCAAAGGAAATGTTATAAAATTTTGCTTTATTTTATAATTTTAATAGATCTCATATCGTTGCAGCCTTTTTGTTACCTACTACTAAGTACTTTTTCACGATGAAATTTTCAAATAAGAATTAATATTTAATCTAAAGTTTAGGATTCATTCAGCTGCAGAAGTATGCAATTTTATAAGTTTGGTAATGGTACACTTGCAAGTACCTAATATCGTCTAAAGTTAATTTAATAAATCAGTGATCTTTCGAAGGCTTTTTAAACAACGCGTAATATTTGATAAGACTTATTTTTATCTTCAAAAATAAAATGCGCAGTCAGAAATATTTTAATAAAATTAAGTAGTAATTCATGTTATGGAAAATTATAAACAAAAGATTCATGTATTCCCAAACGAACAGGTATTCTAAAAACTGACAGGTGTTTTAAGACACAGACATGCGGCAGATAATATCACAGACAACCTTCAGACCATAGAATAAATAATTGTACCTGACCACTTCAGACAACTATGCCTGTGTTTCGAAAGTAATGACATCTCTGATAACATATCCATCATTGAATATTAGCCAATAGACAATCAATTGGTGATGTATACCATCACTTTCGAAACACAGACTATATATATATATACATATATATATATATATATATATATATATATATATATATATATATATATATATATATATATATATATATATATATATATATATATATATATATATATATATATATATATATATATATATATATATATATATATATATATATATATATATATATATATATATATATATATATATGTATTATATACTTACTTTAAATTAATAATCAAATAAAAATAAATTTTAATAAAAAAGTATAAATTATTTTCTCTAATTGAAAACGAAAAACATGGGGCTCATGTAGTAGCTTTAGCTCAGCTATTAATGCATCGATTATCTGCTGCATGCGCGTGTTTTTCGTTTGATATTAGAGAAATTATTTTATATTTATTAGCCTGTTATAAAATATGGTACATTAAAAATTATTTTTAATTCATTATTATCTTGTGCTTTTTAGGGTTATTTTTTTTCTCGGCTTTTTCGGTTTCTTCTTCCTTCTCTCTTTTTGTTTTTGTTCTTTTTTTCATATTTCCATGCATTATTTTCTCCACTTATGAGCTATTGTCCAAATTTCAATTATTTATCTAGCCCCTCGGAAAGTTAGTTGCAAAAAAAGAAATTAGTCCTGTATGTTTTTGAATAATTTACAGTTTTTTTTTTCAAAAGCATTTATTTTTAAAATGATTTCAAAGCTTATGTCCATTATTAAGATTTTCCATGCGAAAATCAGTGTCATTCATTCCTCTATGCCAAGCAATTTTCAATGCCCTCACTATCGTGTTTTTCAAGAGAACTGGGAATTTTCATGATGCTGGATTTGCTATTTTTATTACTTCAAATGAAATGTCTTTACTTCACAAACATCGGAAGTCATTTTTTTTTTTTTAAACATTTCGCATGTCTCCATATAAATTACATATATTTAAAATAATCTTTGATAGCTTTATAGCTTCATTGTTTTTAAATCAATTTTAATTTTATTTCAAAGTTTTCTTATATTGAGCCTAGTTTTGCATTTTTAAATATAACAAATCCTGTATCATACAAAATTCAAATTGTTTAAAAAAAATGAATGATATTTCATAATTGATGCAATAAAAATATTTATTAATGTGATTGCTAAACCGAAGAATAATAAAATTATAAGTAGGTATACAAAGTTAAATTAGATACCACTAGAAAAAAGAAAGTTCTCATCTCTGGTACCACTAGTATGCACTAGGAGAAATTATTATAGACTGGTAGCCAAGAACTCATCATAGTATAAAGGTTGAAATTTTTTTTTATGCGTTCTCAGTTATAGTGTCGCAAATAGTGTTTAGGATTTATAAATATTCAGACCCCCTGGCTTTCGGAGGGAGGAGTGAATTGAAAATAAAATGTTTCATACAACTGTTCAAAGAGGATAAAAATATAAAATACAAAAAAAAATTGTATAGCAATAAATTTAAGATAGACAAGCAGATATAGCATCTTTTAACCATTACAATTCATAAAATACTCTAAATATAGTCAATTCAGTAATAAGCATTTATAATAACTAAAAAAAATGTTTATTAGCTAAATTTGAGCTAAAATTGCAGCGAACCTAAATGTTTTACGAAAAAATATTTCAAACAAAAGTTTTTTTGAAAAAAATTATTTGTTTTAAAAAATTAACAATTTTTCTTCTATCTTCTATGGTTCAAGAGTTGGGTCATGAATTCATTGGACCCAATGGACCGATTTTGCTTATTCATGATTTTAAACTCAGTCTTTATGTCTAAAATACGTCACCGAAATTTCAACTCGCAATCTCTTATCGTTTTTGTGGTATCTTGATGACGAACAGACGGACGGACTATATATGTCGAGTATTAAAAATAACATATCTGGAATATCTAGAGCTTATACATATACAAATATACAATTTACATACATGGAAAATTGGTAATATGTGATACCTGCTTTAGTAATTTTACATGTTGTTAAATACAATTTCTTTAATTTGCGAGTTTTAAATTTGCAAAGAAACCATCAAGTCTTTAAATGATTTAAGAAATAAAATACCTTTCAATAGAAATAAAAATAAACATAATTGTTTAGTAGTCACTTTAAAACCGATTCAGAATTTGATTGATGCCCTTGGTATTTAATAATTAGAGAAATACATAAACTTTGAACTTGACTTAAATATAATCAAATGCGTGTATGTTGCACTCAAAATATAGAGTAAAATGTCCAACGGGGAACCAATTTTTACTTCCAAATTGATATTACTTCCAAAATTGTATAGTCCCGGTCAAAAATAATGCACCTACCTCAACATTTTTATAATATGTTTATAAATTAAGAAAATACACAATTTTTATATTCTACCAAAAAAATCTATTTTTATGAAATACGTGTACAAATTACCACTGGTGAACAATATGCGCTTTAGGTAAATGCTCTTCAACTGTTGTACATGCTTTATTACTAGTATGGGCTGGTAAATAATGGTAAATACTTAAGGTTTACCGTGGGACATTGTTCACTGTTGGACAGTTTATCCTAATCTAAAAAACTAATATAAGTTTGAATATTATCACAGAGAACTCTAGGATTTTCGAATAAATTTCGATTTTTTGCAGAACGTGACCAAATTAGCAACGAGTAACATCTCCTCTCAGAATTATTGCGATTATCTAATGCATGCTGATAATGACAATATTGGGTAGTCGAAATACGTATTTATCAAATACAACAAATTTTCGATCTAGGAAATTGGCACAAAAAATCGATATTTAAAAATTTAAGTTTATTTAAATTAATCGATTATGATATCAATCTACAGTATTCTCTATTATCACAAATTGGTTAATTCTTAGGCGATTAATTTCTTAGATTAGGTAGTAGGAAAGCTAGTAATGTCATAAGAACCAGTCAAATTGCATAAAATTACTGTCTTTTCGCGATAATACGATTTTTCGTGAAAACACGCAATCTTTTGCTGATATCGACATTAATTACATTAATATTTACAGATAAAATTTACACTGTAACGTACACAATATTTAAATAATTTACATTTAGAAGAAAGTTTTAAGCCCTTGACACCCAATATATTTCTTATTCTTAACGCAAACTAGCCAATTTGTTTTAGCTTTATTCAAAAATTTTGTTAAGGAATACGAACGAACTAATTTCTTCGATCTTATCTCTCTTTTTTGTTATATACAAGACATGTTTGTTTACCAAGTCATATAATGTTTTAGATTAGATTCATACAAAATGTATATTTTTTCTTTTATGATAAAAATTATCTAATTTGGTTCAAAGTAATCTCTTTAATACAAAGTAGTTTATATATTTCTAGGATTGCTTCATTTATATCTGATATGTGGTATCCAGCAACCATTTGGAAAACTATTTCTCAATGAATTGGAACATTAACAAATATCTTCTGTAAACAGCATACAACCTTCATTAACGTATATCATATATGACATTACGACGTACTTTCATCCTTTTGGATAAACTGTCATCCTTGTAAGCTCACGCTCAATAAGATAAAAAGCATATTTTTGGTTAAAAAATGTAGTACAGAATTTCCTCATCCATAATCAAGCTATTGTGTACTAGACAAACTTCGTTTGACCATAGTATTAGAATAATACGCGGTATGTGGGAGAAAGGATACAATTTTTTTTTTTGTATTTTTTTATAATTTTAGAGTTTTACTAAAAAACAGAGCTCCTTCGACGAAATTATTTAATTTAGAATGGATGACACATAGTCAACGAAAGCTTTGATTATTCTTGATTTTCATGATATACTTTTAATTACTGGCGACTATGTACATAACTAAATTTTTACATGTACCAATTGAGTTCTTCCAGTAGTAGCGGCATTTACTTATGCTTCTAGAGGGTTATACTTCTAGAGGTGATTCACTGTATATGCCGTTTCAAGTTTAAGAACTCGCGTTGTGAAAATTCATAATGAGATATCACAATCATAAGAAAACTATAAATAGAATTAAATTATATCAAAATCACGTCTTCTGGACGTTCTAACATAGATTTCATACCTTAATTTAAAAAAATCCGATAAAATTCAATTAAAATTCATTCGGAATGAGCCGACAAAGAATTGAATCAATCTATTCAAAATTTTTAATCGGAATAAATCGAATTGAATGGTAAATTAGTTCCGATTCTTTTCAATTAAAATTACACAAAATTTAAATTGGTAATAACAAATGCACTCAAAAACCTTAGGGTACACGTACTATAGACTTGACAATCATCAATCATAATTTTATACATTTCATATGAAAATTTTATTCTTTCATGGCCTTGTCGCCTGTAGTTTTGATAAGAATTTCATAAAATTCTTTGTGTGATGAAATTGATGTCATAATATAAACAAAGTAACTAAATAACACAAATTTAAATGATATTTAATATTGTATCAGTCAATATTACATTATCTTTTCTTAAATTATCAAATAGTAATTAAAAACTAGTTTGTGATAAATTAATTTCATTTTTTATAATATTTCATCAATCTTATCACTCAAAAATGTTAATTCAAGTCAATTAAAAATTCGATGTTATCGGCTTATTCGGCTTGAAATTCCAAATTCTAAAGTCTGTCTCTTTTCATCCGACTACGGCGAAATCAACAGGGAGGGTAATTTCCACCGTAGCGGCATATCTACTTAACTTTATTTTGATGACGGGGTGTGTCAATCGATTCGTTATTATAGTTCCAGTGACATACTACAAGAATAAATCAATTTTGTTATAACATCGATATAGAGCATTTTGAAACACAATGAGCGAGAGTTTCTAAATTTTTTTATATAAATTTGTCGTGTTGAAAATCAAATAAAAGAACTAATTTAGTATATTTAATAACATATATATATATAGGTATTAATTGCGTTCACTCCAAAATAATTTAAATGAATAAAAATACATTTAAAGCAGTTTAAAGGATTAAAACTCTATTACGAAAATGTGCTCTGAAAAGTATTAAACAGTAAATTATTAGTATAAAATATCAATGTCCAGTATACCTTCTTACACCTAAAATATTTTTTGTTTATCATTTTGTCCGAACTAATTGCCATGATACTTTCCTTGATTTTCGTTCAAACCAAGAAAAAATTTAAGAACGTTCTGAACACGAGATTTTGATATAAATTAATTCCTATTTCCTTATGATTTTGATTGTAATTTTAATCTTTTTCTAAATTTTTATAACTCGGCTTGATAACTCGTACAATAGGTATATTGCAAATATTGCGACTTTTACATCATAAAATATATCTCTGATAGACCACGCCTAATGGAATTGGTGGAATTTACATGGAATTTACATAAGCAAAATATACTACTAGGTTGATGTAAGAATTGAGTTTGAGTTATATTCACGGCCTCGTGTATTTAAAATTGTACCATTTAAAATATGTGGACACTGAACGTTTAAAGCAGAGGTTCAGTCAAATTTGCTGAGAATCAAAAATTATTAAGGAACTCGCTGTATAATACTTGAATAGAGCATGCCAAAGCGCTAAACAAACTATTTAAAGAAACGATATTGTTTGATTTTGTTTCCAAGACATAATCAAGGCTTTCTACCAGATACAATTCATAATAATGGAATCTCGTACAAATATCGCCAAAGAATATTTTGAACAAACCGATTTTACTAGCATTTTCGAAATTTCAAAATATGACCCATTTATAGAAGAGAAAATTCCCTACTACATTGTTATTTATTTAATTTTATGTGTTTTTATAAATATAAGCGAAGGGTTTGTAGCATTTAATGCGTCCAGCTACGTGACTAATCTGGATAATTGTGTTTAAATTTTCCTATTTTATGATGATGAATTTTAATGTTATTAATCTTCGTTAATTGATAAATAATTGTATTTGGTTTTAGTATCATTTATTTAATTAATATTAGTTAATACTAAATTCCATGGCTGAAATGTAATTGATGCTTTAATTAACTCAAGTATAAATTGTCTTTAATAAAGTCTGATATTTAATATGATAACTAAAATATGTTTAATTAAATAAACATAGCTGTACATCTTCCCCTTCATTCATATATACCATCCTATTTTTATTTTGACTTATTCTGTACAATTAGTGTATTGTTTTAAAAAAGTGAATATAGATTGAATTGAATTATTGACCAAAATTAATATACTCTGATATAGACTTACTATATATGTCGACTATAACAAAAAGAAATATTTGATGTTCACTTCTATAAATACAATATTAACTGGATTGTAGCTCGTTAAAGGTGCCAATTCATTCGTGGAAAATTTCACTATCAACTTTAAGCATTTAATTAAAGCCGACTCATTTTAGAAAATGAGTTTTTGTTGACATTGCTATGACTAAAAACAATCGGTGCTATAGGTAAGGAAAATGAAATTATTTACTAAATAAATTAGTTTTTTTAACCAATTGCCACACAGTTTCTAAGACATTTATTTATTTACAAACAAACCTGTCATTCCCACTGGAAATGTATCCAGAGCCTCCCAGTTCCTATCAAATCACCAAACATAATGGATATTTATTACCGAAAAATATATTTCGAAAATATTGAACAACGTACCAGGGCAATCGATCTTCGCTTGTTTATTTCTTTATAATGATGATACCTATTCTCTAGTTATATTTGATATATTTTTATAATGGGAAAAATAAAGGTCCAACTCTGGGCCACTCCGCCTCGGTTACACTGAATGAAATTTTATTTATTGACCTCAGCCTCTAAATGAAATTATAAAAATTACTTTTTTTCTGAATCCATTTTTTCGATGATAAAACCTAATTAGATTAACTTAACAAACGAAAGTAACATCGTTAGATGCAGTCTCAAGATAGCTACAATTTTGTATGTACTTCCTCAATTAAGAACCAGCGCACATCGTAAGATTTTCTAATCCGAAAATCAGATTTAAGTCTTAACATGTATTTTATATAGGACTTCGCCCACTATAAGAATTCTACATGAGATACCAGATTTTATTAGAAAATCTTATCGAGTACGCATACATACGATGTTGTCTGAAGTAGTATTTCTTATAAGAATTTCTTACGATGTTATCAGAAGTAGACAAACTGTTAATCAAAAAAGTTATTAATAAATTTAAATATTTGAAAGTTCATTGGTTCGTTGTGGTTCGTTGTACGTATCCGATGATATGCGCTTGCTTTAGATTATTGTCTGAAGTATGATCAGGTTTTCTTACAAGAATTTTTTATAGGATGGTCCGATGGTGTGCGTTGACCATCAGATTTGTTGATCAGAAAATCTTACAGTATGCGCTGATGATAAATTGATTAATTTAAACTTGGCGCTACGTTCGCTTAATTAAAATAACCTAAAAAAACTTCGTTCGCTCAATTAAAGTAATGTAAAACACATCTTAATTCAAATATTATTATTTCGGTAATAACGCGAGTTATTACCGAAACTCGCGTTATTTGAATTAAGATGTGTTTTACATTATTTTTGAAATTCATTATTTCATCGATTAGTCGTAATTTTTATGCAGAAAAAAAAACTTAAAAACAATAATTGCAAAACTTTAAGTAAGACACCAAATATAAATGGGGTCATAATTTATAGATATTTATAAAATTAACAACAAAATTGTTGACAAAAGATAAAATAAAACACAAATAATATTTGATAACACCATATCCAAATATTAATTTGTTGAATATACTTTAAATTACTAAAATTCAATTTCTTTATCGTCACAACTCGTTATCTATTGTAAAAAATCATTTATTATGGATACATTGTATAATTGTAACTTTCATTGTTTCATTGTACTATGGTAAATTTTTATCAACATGGAAAAATTATTATTATTATTATTATTATCTTCTTAGACCAGGGCTTCTTAAACTATGGGTCGCGTAGCAAAATTCTGGGGTCGCGAGAGATAAAAATACAATTTAACAGAAAATGTTTTTTAACTTGTAAAATTATTTTAGATTTTTGTATGTTTCAAAACGAATTCTAAACTTATATATTTTCATATGTATATGTATATTGTTACCTAATAAATAAATCATCAAAAAATATTAATTTATTTTTCTTTTATATTTGTATGGGGTCGTCAAGAAACTCGCAATCATAAATGGGGTCGTGAATTACAAAAGTTTAAGAAGCCCTGCCTTAGACTATAGAGATATATACGTTAAATACATATTTAATTTAATTATTATTGAATATGGCATATAATAATAATTAAATATATTCAATTATTGTACTTAATATATATTATACTAGCCGACTCGGACACGCGTTGTTGTGACAAGTTTAAACATCTGGTATTTGTTGTGGGTCATCCGGTATTTGGTGAACGAAACCTGTGACATGAAATTTTTATATATACACACGGTATTTGATATGGTTCATCCGGAATTTGGTGTGAGACACTTCGACCTTCGGCCTTGGCTTCAATCACAAAAATAGTTAGCCTACTTTTTAAATATCATTTAAATTTATTCGTTACAAGACAAATTTTCCGCTTTATCCCACGTAGCTCTCATTTCCGTGGGAATACTGGTATAAAAGTTAGTCTATGTTACCCGGGGATAGTGTAAGTTTCTAACTTCCTAACGGTGAAAGAATTTTTCAAATCGGTCCAGTAGTTTTTAAGTTTATTTGTTACATACAAAAATGCATTAAAAAATACAAAATAAATATGTTTCCTCTTTATAAAATTAGTATAGATTACACGTCTAACGATATACATATAATCTATATTGTCTGCATATGTATAATGAGCTGGTTTTAAGATAAAATTCTAGCGTTTAAAAGGCATTATTTAAAATAATTTACAAACGAAAATAGGTATTTTTTTAAATATTTAAATAAATAATTAATAATTTTATTAAATATACAGTTTTTATAAGAATTCGCGTCTACGACCGACTTTTAAGGGGGTTTATCAACACCTGTTAGAAACATACAATTTTCAGCACAAATTACTCAAAAAAATCCGTATCCAAATGTTATGAAAGTTAGTATGCACAATATTTGGCATGGAAACCTAGTGCTTGTCGAGTAGTTTTGTTAAAAAAATTTCTAAATATAAATTTGATTTACACATTAGAAACATTTTTTGGGAAAACCTCTTCGACAAGCAGTAAGTTTTCATACCAGTATTGTGTATACCAAATTTCATAACATTTCTATCAGTATCTTTTGAGTTATTTGTGCTGAGAAATTAAAAAAATACAATGTATATTACATGTTATTGAAGTCAACAGCTGTTTAGAAAAACACTTCTTTATGTCAGGACAACAGCTGTTGATAAACCGCCTTAAGGGAAGTATTTCGGTATTTTACTTAACGGCATATTGGGAAACTGTAGAAAACCATGTCAGAATTGCCGGTATAAATAAAACCTTCCAAATGTAGGCCATGATATTGCAATACGACCCACACGGTCAAAGAAAAATAAACTTTCACAATTCAAAATAAATGATAATTACAAAATTAAGAATTATTATAGAAATATATACAAATCGAAAAGAAGTCAAAATATTTAAATTGATTTAAAAAAAAATGTTTGTAACATTATAATCAAAAAAATTACCAATAGTCAATTTAAAAGTTCAGTTCAAGAAGATATTTCAAATAAAAGTTGTTTTATAATTTACTTTTTATACTTGAATCTTTTATGATTCAAAAGTTCACGAACTTAAAGTCACTTTGTATTTCTAGAACATTCCACCAAAATTTTAATTAGATATATCTTAATTTTTGAGTTATCTTGATAACAAACCGACTGCCAAATGGAAATAGACTAGGTGATTCTATGAACACCGCTACTAAATCATTGTTTGTGCAGTAAATATTTACAAACCGTTAAAAACATAAGACTAAAATTAATAAACTTAATATACCTATAATATACATATATTTCGCGTATAGAAACCATCCCTATTTTTATAATATTATTGAATTAAATATCTCAATGAAATTACATTGAATAATTTCATCCGCTCAGAAGCATCCTACAAATTTTGAATCATTCATACCTTTTATAATATCAAATACTCATTTTAAATAATGTTTATTTTATTTCAGAGTTTAAAATGACTGAAAATGATACTGAAGCAAATTCAGTGCTTGTTTCATCAACGGAAGAAAAACCTTACAATAGCCTAACAGAGCCTATTGAACGACCATTGTTTCAAATTAATTGGAAACAAGCTTGGCCACAGGTAAAAATGCTTATTTCATTTAAAGTGTTATCCATTTAATCTCAATTTTATTTCCATGTACATTTGAATGATTTTAGCTAATATTACAATAATTAGACAAGCATCATACTTTTCAAAAAAAAAAAAAAAATTAATGAGTGAGCCTCACAGACATAAGGTCACAATAGAAGTGAAACTTCTTTAAGCCGCTTTAAATAAATAAACAGACCAATATATATAAATATATATTGTAGCATTTCATTTATTCTGAAACAAAATAAATGTATTGGATTAATTATTCGGTTTTTAAGAATTAAAACAATTACACATTTTTTAATAAATATTTTGAATTAAATACCAAATTATATAAAGAAATTAAACACTTTAATACTTCAAAGGCAAATGTTTAAGTGATTCTCCAACCGTTTCATTTATATTTATATGAAATTTATGAATTTTATTGTAAAACGCTATTGGCCAACTCTAAATATGTAAACCAATTAAATTTTAGAGGCGTGGCTTATATTTTATTCGATTCTTTATATAAATACATAAGGCTTGCTCGTCTGGCTATACAAGCGATTCCCCCACTCGCTTCTCCTCTAGCGCTACTTCCCCTTTTCCGCCTCAAATCCTTGAATTTTAACCTCCGTAAAGAAGTTTCACTTCAAAAAAATATATATATGTATAATATAAGGTTACAAATAAGGTTTTAAAAAGCATATATTTATGGTAGTAATAGTGGTAAAATTTAATTCCACAAAACTGTCAATGTAAAGGTGTAGAGGCTAATGTTTGGAACATGATTTTTGACTTCGTAACTAGTTAGGATAGGACTTGTACATATCAAAGTCCTCGCACGTAGCTTTTTCGCTTAAATTACGGAAACTATGCGTCCTAGCGACCATGAGGGTTGATTAAATTTTACGGAAACTATGCGACCATGAGGGCTGATTAAATTTGCTACATATTTCAGTTTGTCATATTTTGTGATATCTTGTATAGTTTTCGCGATATCCGCTTTTAAACGTCAATAATTTTGGAATAACATTTTTGCCCCACATTTTTTGTTCTTTTTGAAAATATTTTATAATTAAAAAATATAAAAAAATGTTTAACAATGATAGCTTTTTTATTCAAATGTATAGTAATTTTATTCCGCCAGACACGCAGAGCCCTAAAATTTTGTTTTCTCAAGGAGTTAACAATTTCGTGAGTGAGGTTCTATTGAAAGATAGAATAAAACGGTAACATATCTACCGGAAAACAAACCTGGGACTTTCCATTTGTCCTTCGGAAGTTCTACCAACTACATTCAGATGCTTTTGTAGTCTACTATGATTATTATATGTGTAACATTATCACTTCAATTATTTTGTCTATACTCTATTTTTTTACTAACCTTGCGTTTTTCAGAGGACGCAATTTTATTGTTTGGACTTGTGGGGTGGGTCACTAAGAACTTAACTTTGTGGAGTTACAACCCTTTTTTTACTAACCTTGCGTTTTTCAGAGGACGCAATTTTATTGTTTGGACTTGTGGGGTGGGTCACTAAGAACTTAACTTTGTGGAGTTACAACCCTTTTCCCGCGGTTGCTATATTGGAAAAAGGGGTGCAAATTTTATTTCCCTGTATCTCGCGATCTAATTTCAGGACAAAAATCACCCCACACCAATATTATAGAGCATCTTTCAACAAACGTTTTGACATATAATTTTTTTAGATTTAATGAATTTATGGGGGGTTTTAGAGCGCTCCAATGTCGACCAGTCGACTTACATTTGCATTATTTTTTTAATTTTTATACATCGTTTTATTTTTTTTGTAAAATTCCTGTATTATTACTAAGTTACAACTTATCCTTTTCCCCACCGCCTATGAGGTAGAGTCTGTAGGCGCGTTTTTTTCTGTGATATCCCTAGTAGGCCTAATCCACGGATAACTTTTAGGTGAAATAATCTTGGAGATAATTATATATTTTAACAATTATTTTACAACTATTTTTTCGACTTTTTTTGGATGATCCAGGCTGCAGTTCAGGATCTAATTCAGTCACGAAAGTGAAGTTTTTGGGAATGACTGGAAGTTAAAATCGGAACCATATTTGGTAATTCGTCTTCTGTTATACGCTGCTGATGTTGTGTCACATCCTGAGAAAGCATAGGGAAGCAGCAAATGCTCATCCATAACGTCTCCATATATAACACTTGAAGGGCTATATAAATGAACAGATGTACGTCGTTTTGACGATTTTAAAAACAGAATGTTGGGATGTTTTCTTCCTAATTCCTTGAGCAAGATAAGCATGTCCTCTGCTACGATAGTCACGGAATCATAGGAATGCAAGCGCAGAATAGACGATGACTGTATCTGCATCTGATTCAGCTTGGTCAACACAAAAACCCACCTCTGATAGGGCAATTTTCAGAAGATCTATGATGTTAGCTTTGTTTTTTTCATTACCAAGAAATTTTTCTTGATATATTGCTAGTACGGTGCTCTTTTAAACTTAATTTCAGTTGATTGATGTTTTATTGTGCGACGCAAGCGTTCCCGCGACTTCGTTCCTGCAATATCAGGGTTTTCGGAGTAGCCATTAAATATTATGATAGCAGATATTCTATAGTGTTCTTGAACATAGCGAACATACTTTCAAAAATGTTTTTCAATGACCTATTTCGATCCCAAACGTCTTTATGTAACAAAAATCCACTATCATTATTCAAGGATTGGTATAGTGGTGTAAAGGTATAACTATCGGCATAACTATGCAATTATATAGGAATGTTACAAAAAAATATTATAAAGGATGTATAAAACTTAAAAAAATAATGCAAAAGTAAGTCCACGGGTCGACTTTGAAGCTACTCCTCCATAAATTCATAAAATCCCCCATAAATTCATTAAATCTAAAAAATTATATGTCAAAATGTTTGAAAAGATGCTTTATAATATTGGTCTGAGGTGATTTTATCCTGAAATTAAAAATAAAGAAGTTATATAACAAAAAAGAAAATTTGTTGTGAAATTTTCTGATATTTTTGTTAATAACTTATTTTTAGTTTTATTGAAAAAATTGTTACTTAAACAATTGTAGACAAAGCGATTTGCTACAAATTCTGTCTTTACAAATTTTTTTGTGAGATGTATAGTTCGCGAGATATAGGGAAATAGAAATTTGCTCCCCGTTTTCCAATATGACGGACGCGGGAGAGTGAGTGTGGCAACCCCACAAACTTGAAGTTTAGCTCCTAATTACAACCCTCTCCCCCCACGCTCCTACAATAAAATTGCGTCCTCTGAAAAACTAAAGGTCCAATGTAACTTTTTATTGGACTAATATTTTTGTACAGTTATTATAGATTACTGAAGGAAATATATTACATGTTCATTTTTCTGGTGTTTTTTTTTTTTTTTTTTTTTTAATAACTGAAATAGATATTCCTTTCTACACAAATTCCTCGATGTATTATATGTTCTTATATTTTGTTTGATTTTAGCTAGCTGCTTCAAGTATAGCATTAAGTACTGTAATTCAATCGGGGGTACATATGGCTTATAGCGCTATATTATTACCACAATTATACGAGGATGATAATCTTAAAATTAATATTAACGAGGCATCTTGGATAGGTAGGACAATTTCCCAATCGAACCTTCATAAGAATAAATAAATTAATCAAAATTAAAATGTTTTCAGCCAGCTGTCTGTCGCTAGCACTTCCATTAGCATCATTTGCAACAGGACCTCTTGTAGATAAATTTGGGAGAAAAAAAATTTGTATATTATCATGCGTTCCATTTTTAATTAGTTATTTATCGTTTTATTATGCACAATCATTACTGTTGATTTTTTTTGGCCGAATATTGTCGGGATTTGCTGGAGGTATGTATTTCTTAACAAAATTGATGGGCTTAGAATATGTGAACTCATACAATTATACTTTGAATAAATATTATGCTGCATATCAATGCGACATCCTTTACATTTTTATCTTTATTTTATTTTAATATCTTCTGTTGTATTGGTTAATTAATAACCTTAGACTATAGATAACTCTTTGTTAATAACTAATAAAATAAATAATTTAATTATCAACTTTTTCATTAAGATTTCATTAAGTACTTATATAATAAAGGTGTCCAAAAATTTTTATATTTTTATCGGTGTTTAAAGACCACATACATATTATCAAATATTTTCAAAAATTGTTAATCAATGATTCAAGCAAGAGAGTAATTACGATTAGGTACCTAATTCATGTTGACAACTGCATCGTAGTCGAAATACGCATTTATGATACGAAAATTGATTTAGGCATTGCATTTGAAATATTATTTTATCAGGTGTTTTTATTTATTTACATAATTTATTTGTAGGATTCACAACTGCAGCGTTGATATATGCAAGTGAAGTCAGTACCACTGAATTAAGGCCGACTATTTTAAGTTTCAATAGTCTAGCGATTGCACTTGGAATATTGATCACTTGTGTATTAAGTAAGTATTTATTACTTATAGTTTAAGTTTTCATTTAATCTCCAAACGTCCTGTAGCCCGCGTTGTAAAATCTGATATCTATTGTTATAAATTACTAGAAAAATATTTAATAAAAAAATGCGTTATGTCGTAACTGGTCTAAAATACGGCAATTTTGATAATTATTTAAAAAATATTATAACAATCATATGTCGATATAAACCATTAACACTTTTAGTTGTTATCCTCACTTGTTTTATATTCAATTTATTATTGTAGATGATTATTATATGTATATAAAGATATGTAACGATATACACTGTGACCACCGTAAGGTATGTCGCTACTTCTTCATACAACATCGTATATATGCGCACACAATAATTAATTTTTTTAAATATTCTACATATTATCATCTTCCGAATGCCATGGAGATTTTTACGTACATGCACTTATCATAGAAACACAGTTTTCTTTCTCATTTTGTAGGCGACAACTAAATTAAATATAATGATCATTGTGTAAAACTATGATTCTAAGATAAATCCAAAACTTTACTTAAAAATAGACACTCATTATATAACTATTGCTAAAAACAAATATGTGTCGCAGCCTCAAATCACGACATGTATTGAAGTAGGATAAACACTTCTTCCTTCCACTTTATCTTCCCCTATTCAAGGA